>JACAXG010000017.1:2614122-2808462 GCA_018881555.1 Amblyornis subalaris | reverse complement strand
GAAAAGGGGGACTGTGGGATAGCTGGAGTTAGTAAGGAGTGGAAAACTACTGGGGTTAGAGGGGTCTGCATGCTCTTATCACAAAGGAATGAAGGGAGGTAGATTCCTTGCTGCTCCTGCTTTCCATCACATCGCGTGATCTTCTGTCCGCCTGTCCCTTTCTACCACAAAAAACCCAAACAAACTCCAAACAAACAAAAAATGAAATTCCACACTTCCAAGTATCTGAAACCACTCTGCTAATTTGGTCAGATGGAACAAGTCTGAGTGTCTTTGGTGTCTTTATTTTAACTGTATAGAACTAAATTAATCAGGCTGCCATATGTTCTGCCTTTTTTTTTCTGAATGGAGAGAAGGACACCTGGTTTGGAATGAGTATTGTGTGATCGCTCAGCTATGTAAAGGGAGGAGCAGAATTAAGATGTAAAATGCACTTTTCAATCCTAAAGTTCTGAAATGGCTATTTAATGAGAAATATTGTTTCTAACTTTCATCTTTCTATTTGAATTCACTGGCATTACTCAGATAATTTCTGTATCGGTTTCATCCTAAACCACATCTTGGGTCCATCATCACTTCTGTTCTCAGCCTCTTTTTCCTCCAGTACTAGCTCTTTTGTCCTTTTTCTGTGCAGAGATGTATTCTCACTCACTCATTTCAAGATTACTAGTGAAGATGTCATGAGAAGAAATAGTTGTTCCATCCTTAAACTCACATTATTGGATGCTCTAATATAAATCAACTTAAGTCTGTTGTTTGAATTTTTTGGACAATCTTTACACCTTTGTCATTCATGTTCTCATGCCTGGCCTTTCCTTTCCCCTCACCTCTCTGCACAACTCTCTTCTGTGCCAAGTCAAAAACAAATCAGCATGCATGTATTTATTCTCCTCGCTTTGTTACTTCTCTGACATTCTCCACCATCATTCAGGCTTGCCATCTTTGAAAGCACTATCAACTCAAATATCTCTTTTCCTTCAACTTGTCATGAGATGTTATTGCTCATTTTTTCTTTTGTCCATTTTCCCCCACCCACTCATCTCTGCCAAAGGCAAATCTTTATATTATCTTTTCTTGAGCAGCCGAGCATCCTTTTAGCAAAATTTCTTAAAAAACTGAGTCTCTTAGGATTGTGTACCATGCCTGTTGCTCTGTCAGCCTTTTCTCTTCATGTACCAGTCTGCTGGTTTTCCCTCTCTCTCCAAAGTCTCTTCCTTTAAAGTCCCTTTTTTCTTTAGGCTGAGGGGTTTTAGCTGGATGCAGAAATAAGTGCACTAGAAAGGTTCATTAATAAGTACTCAAACACCTTTTGGGGATAACATATACAAAGTGCTGGGTTTGTATTATATGTCCAGTTTATGTGAGCTATAGTGCAATCAATCCATCACGGCCTTGTGGAAAGAAAAGAATGTTACTGATCTGAAGAAATGGCTATAATGGAGTAGAGAGTTCATAGCAATGACACAAGGACTAGAAAGTGCCTTGAACATGTCTGTCATGTCTGTTTGCACTCCCTTTCAGAGCAAAATATAAATCCTAAAAAAATTAAGCCTCTGCTTGGTGATAGGTCTGAACATACATATTGTTTGCAGTATCAGCTTGCTCGAACTGGTATGCAGCATTTTGAGTCATGTAGCTTCAGGCAATAAATTTTAGAGGCAAGGACATTGATATTAAAAAATAGGATAGTGTCAGAGAAGGGTTATCAGGCATCTCAAAATATTTATAAATGTTTTACATGCACATCCCTGCAGAGGCAAGTTGAAGAAGGTGAAACAGATAAACAGCCAGGTGACAAACTACACCATCAGCTGCCTTCAAGATTTCTGAACTGAGAGTTATAACTCACTGCCCTCTTTAAAACTGCAAGCCTCAAGGTTGGATGAGCCTTTCTCCCACAGCTGATCTCCACAATCAATTCAGCATATGACTTTCATGGCTGACAACCCAAAACATTGCATGCTGCAGGTTTTGCACAGATATTGCCTAAACCGTGYTCACCTGGGATCTGCAAGAACATCTTTCAGGCACAGATAATAAGTGAGTCTTTTATTCTTATTGTGCCTACTTATTGCAGAAAAGAGAGTCAGGTACTCCTTAAATAGGCAGAGGGGTTACTACAGCTGTCTGATGTGAAAGCATTAACCTTGTTCTGCTGTAGTTACATCTTTCTCAACGCACACAGGAACCCAGGGTAACAGCAGGCAGGGTTTAGTGCACACAACCATTGAGGGCAGAGCTGTTTCCTTGTTTTCAACGTCATTACAAAATTAATAGAAAGGACTGCAGAGCCCAATCTGCTGTGTATTTTTATCATGAGGATTAGTCTTTGTATTAGCTTAAACAGTTTAGATTGCATGTGTTTCCACTTGAATTGGAACAGGAAGACTTCTATGATGCTGTCAAAGTATTATTTTTACAAACCTTCTGGTTTTAATTGGTCTTCTTCACCATGCACATAATATTATCCTGCTTGTATTCCACCTACTGTTATGTGAAATTATTTCATGGATAGAGTGAATTTCAAGTAAAATATGCGTGAAATTAACTGTCCTCTTTCTCTCATTAACAGTAATAGCACTTACAGCAAATGATTAGCCATCCAGTAGGATTTTTTTTTAAATAATAAATACCCAGCCCAATTTTATTAGGAAGATCCATTTCCTCTACAATTTTTGTAAAATTGACATGTGAGTACATGAATAAGTGGCTTGCTGTCTGTGTGTTCATTTGTATGACTACTCACTTGGGCATGCTGATTTGAAATACTAATTGCAATAATTTCCCTGTTTCCTTTCCAMGATAAAGTGCCCTTCAGAAAGACACTGTCAATTGCATCTTTTGTGGTTCTTTCAACCCAGAATGAGAGCAGGAAAGCCTAACCCGGGCAATCTCAGTGGAAGGAGTTTCTTATTTCACTTTGCTCCAAATTTATGTTAATTTATTTGGAACAGCTTAAAAGCTAAAATATATTGTGTCAAACTTCTAATTTTTTGTGGCAGGTTAAGCTTTACATTCAGATTAGAAGGTGGATGGATATTTTGGGAAATCAAGTCATTCAGATGGTAAGAACTAACTGGAGTGATAGCATGCTGTGCTGGTTTTGGCTGGTGTAGAGTCAGCTTTCTTYACAGTGGCTGGTATGGGACTATGTTCTGGATTTGTGCTGAACACAGTGATGATAACACAGCAGGGCTTACACATAGCCAAGGCCTTTTCTGCTTTTCATATGGCCACACTGCAGAGTAGACTGCAGGTGCTTGGGAGGCTGGGAGGAGACACAACCTGGAGAGGTGACCCAAACTGACCAAAGGGATATTCCAGACCTTGTGACATTACACTCAGTATATAAAGTGAGGGGAAGAATGAGGAAGTGGGCGGAAGAACAAGGAAGTGGGAAGCACATTTGGAGTGAAGAGGTTTGTCTTCCCACGTATCCATTATGTGTGATGCAGCCCTGCTCTCCTGGAGATGGCTGAACACCTGCCTGCCCATGGGAAGCAGAGAATTCATTCCTTGTTTTGCTTCGTTTGTGTGCATGCATGGCTTTTGCTTTCCCTATTAAACCGGTTTTATCTCAACCCACAAGTTTTCCAGCTTTTCCCTTTCTGATCCTCTCCCTGATCCCAGTGGTGGGGGAGTGAGTGAGTGACTGCCTGGGGCTTGGCTGCTGGTTGGGGTTCAACAGTGACACATGCAAAGGTGGTCACAGTGATTTCAGAAGGGGAGTAAATGTAAAAGTCCTGTTCATTTAGTAATGTTCATACTCCACACAAAGAAAGGAAGAAAAAAGATTTTTGAATGTCCTGTGCCAGGCATGACTTGACCTGTGGCTGTTCTCTAACTGTGCCTGCACATCAAATGGGCCCTTGGCAGGCAAGCAAAGTGCAAGATGTAATGTCCACCTGATAGGATTCTGACAGACCCTGGAAACATACTTCTCTTCTTGGCTCTGCCCTAATATTGCTAATTGTACTATCAAAAAGCCTAGGAGACCGGTTTTTGCTCTAGAGTCCCTTAGGCAACACATTTCTCAGGAACAGATCACAAATGTGTCACTCTTAAGGAATGCATAACGTAAGTAGAAGTGTGGATGAGCAGACCTAGACCAATGGGGAGCACAAGTGAGCAAATTCCGGTTGGCATGTTTTACCATTTGTCAGTGGCTTGGAACAGAAGTTTTTACTGGCATTTGGTTCTGTGGAGCAGCAGCTCTGTCATGCATTTGAGCATATGGGATTTAGCAGGCACTGCTGTCATATGACGACCCCTTCAGAATTCAAATAGGTGGCACTAGAAAGATGGTGAGCAGCAAAGAGCTTATGAATTGAACCAGTCAAGCAAAGTTACTTGTTTTATGAAGTTTTCACTACTGTCAAGCTTTAAAATATGAGTTTCCCTAGTGTTACTAGGGCTAAAAATGTGCCTAGACATGTAACAATAATATGGTGTAGAACCAAAGCTTTAACATCTCATAGAAATTCATTAATACAGATGTTTCTTGGAAGATGACACTAAGCTTTCACAGAAAAACTCAGACTGGATAGTGGGATTTATGTTAGCAGTTTGGTTTTATTTTAACAGGAAGAAGACAGCAGAGAGTTTCCATTTGCAAGAGTTTGCTCTTTCAGAACAGACAGTCCATCCCCTGCTCCAAGCATTGCTCAGTGCCCTGCTGCAGCATCACACATTCATGCTGGGATTTTCACGCACATTTTGTGGAAGGAGAAACTAGACTGGAAACAATCAAGTCCTGTATGGTGCTGAGTGCTACTTTACAAAAGCTTACCACTGTCCTATTGGGTTAAAATCCACAGGAGTCAAAAACAGTAAAGCAGATGTGGTTTGAGACCTAATTGTGAAATCTTAATCCCGAAAGAGTAAAGTCAAATTTCCAGTTTTGAGACTGATTCAGCCTCTGCACTCTGGTAAGAAAATTTCACTGGTGTCTTGCATCCTACCCACGAGGGACAAGCCTGACTGAGTCAGGTGGTTAAATCAAATGGAGWCCCATTGTGTTGCCAGAGCAACACAAAATTCAGGATGAAGACCATGACACATTTTGATTCTGCTCTATAAAATGTACAAAATAACACCTACTGCAGCAGATGCTGCTGAGTTCATTAACTAGTGTGTGCATTCAATGTGTTGAAGAAAAGCAGAGGTTTTTTACTAGTTATCAATTTTTTATTATTACAGATAAATATTTGAATAATAAACTTGTATATTAAATGGGAATTGAACACAGTGTTACAGCACTCAGTTTTCAAATTGTGTAGCCTGTGGACCAAAACCTCACTCACTGGAGTTCTTCACAGATGATTAACTGTGGTTCTCCAAGTCTCGGTGCAATCACCCTTGGTGTAGAATTTGCAGGAGCAGGATTAGAGATTTCCTCCTCTTTTGGACTCGGGTTCAAAGTCCTGAAATTTTCCTCTGGCAACAGGGTGTCTGCATCATACTGAGGTTTGTGGGAAGGGGGACTGCCCTGCATTTGTTGAAGTGTCATGATGGCTGGATTGAGATAGGTAGATAGATAGATCTAGATATATCTATATGTATCTATGTATATCTATATCTAATCAGTCCTTTAGAATATACTGTGACACTGCAATACCATCCTGGCTTCACCGGCCTGCCAACTGGTGATCCTGACATTCCAGTCTCAGTGAGGAGGATTTTAAATGTAAGAAGGGACATTTGACCTGAAAGAACAGGCAACAATATTGCACTGTCAGTTTTCTGTAAATAATGGTCAAAATAAAATATCTGGTAAGGCCTTGGACCTGCAGATATTATGTCCATATCTCTTGTGATCCTGTGTATATGCTTACTGATGTCAGTACTCAAAGTTATTTTGGGTAATTAATATGAGGCATGAATGTTACATTTCAATTATCTATGCTCAGCTATATTGTGTGTAGTCTTACTATGTTTGTGTGTATTTTGGGGTTGTCTGCTGTTTGCCATCTTTATTTTATGGCATGATCTCTTTCTGGGATGTAACAATTCAGTGTAACATTTCTTACTGAAGAGGCCCCGTTAATAAAAAAGAGATTGTTTAAGAAATGATTAATTATTATTATGTGTAGCAAAATAAAATAAATTGGCTGAAGGAAGTGGTCTCTGTGGAAGAAAATTAGTTTGGTGTCTTTCCATTAAGTGTTTTTCACAGCCAGTGGACGGCTAAGTGCCCATTTGTCCTTGGAAATAAGTGTGACAAAAGAGGTTAGAACACAGCAGTTCTTCTTTGAGGAAGTTTTTGCCTAATAAGAATGCCTAATGAGAAAAATCAGGAATCCATTTGAGATGGTAATGGCACCCTATAAAAATGTCTCGCTGAAAAATCTCAAGTTCATGGAAATAGTTAGTCATGACTTTTCTAGAAGATCAATGAAAAGCCTGCTTTCAGAGACCTACTTCTCCCAGCCTCACTCTCTCCTTTTTTTCTTTTAAAGTAAGTCTGCCTTAGACAAAAGAGATCCTAAAAGAGGATGTTTTATAAAGCTTATAGTCGGACAAATTATAGAACTATGAGACTTGTTTTACATATGAAAATTTTCAGCCTTTTTAATGAAAATAAGGCTGTAAATGACAATAAAAAATTGCATTGGTGGTCTGTCTTTTCCTCTCATTGTATAAATATGGCTGGATTCTGTGGGATAGGGCTGTGTGTATTCATACACAAATAGAAAATATGTGTGTCAGAAAAATGCTGGCTTGTGCTGCACAGAAATTCTGGAGGGAGATCTTATTTCCTTGGTTAGTCACTTGATTATTCCTGGTTCAGAGACATGAGCATTCCTGTCACAGATCTTCAATCAACATCTCCTTATGAATCTGTTGCTGCATCTTCAAATGAACAAAGCAAGAAAGGTAAACACGTCAGCTGAAAGTAGCAAAAGTACGTGATCAGTTTATGGAAAATGCAAGATGAAAACCTGAAGGAAAACAATTTACAAAGAGTTTGCATAACTTGCCAAACTGCTTCCAGCTACCAGCAGCTACATAGGGACCACTGGGTTGTGTTGCTCCACAGCACAACTCTTCTACAGAAACTGTAGTTAATTTTCTTGTCTCTTTGTTTATTTTCTGTTACCTCATGGTTTATGTCCTGCTATAGCTTCTATTTCTTTCACTCCTTTCATGAGATTTTCAATACAGCTAAGATTTATTCTTTAGTGTTAGATATGTTTCAGAGAGGAAAATGATTTATACAGGCCATTGTACATTTTTTTCAGAAGAAGCTTTTCAAAATGCCTTTTAAATGGCCATCTGTCTAACATAGTTGGTCCTGCTTCATTTAAACCCCATGTCTGTAACTGAACACATAGAGATTTGAATACAAAACATCAGGAGAACAGAAGAAAATGGTGTACCAAATTTGGTAAACAAAAGAAAAAACCTGAAGGCCAAATGAGTTTTTCATGTGTTGTCATAGAGTTATATTTTTATGATCCAGCAAATGTATCTATAATACTGAGAGACCTAAATGAATGACAGATCAATAATTCATAATCTGCCATTCTGCTTTAATTCATTTCAGCAAAATTGCTGTGCAGAGTCAGGAGATCAGTCAGGCCCATGAAGAAATTCAATTTGTTGCCACTTTTTTGACATGTTGGATACATTCATTAAAATTAACAATTCCTTTTAATTATGGAATTTTAATTCTTCAAGGCAAATCATTGATTTGTATTGTAGAAATTGCTTTAACTTCAACTAAAAAGTGGCTATATAGGATATAGATAGAAAATAAAAATGCAAGACATCTGAATATGTATTTATATCCCAGTTTTGTGTAAGAGAATAATTTGAGTGGTGAAAAGTGTTACTTTTCATCAGATTTCTTCAAATAGGTAATAGCCAACAAAGTTGGCCAATGGTTACTTTATGTGTATAAACTAACATAGCTTTAATTTTTGTGGATTTTAAAAAAAGGAAGCAATGGGCATGAGGTACAGTAATGGGAATTACTGTAGTGGGAAAATTTGCTTTAATGTAAGGAAAAAATCCCCACAGTGATGGTGTTCAACACTGGAATAGCAGCCCAGGGAAGCTGTGAAACTCCATCATTGGAGATATTCAAACCTCAGCTGGACAAGACCATGAGCCTTGTCCTTTGAAGCTCTCAGGTTTAACATAACCTCAGCTCAAACTAACTTTGAGGCTGGCCTTGCTGTGATTAGGAGGTTGAACCAGATGACCTCCTGAGTTCTCATCCAAGGTAAATAATTTTGTGATTTGGGGTCTTAGTAAAATCAACAAAAGTTTTTTCTTGTAAACGGTGCTATTCTTGCAGATATTGACCGTTTTCAGTACGGATTTTCAATTATCATTACTAGCATATGCTGTATTTGCAGAAAAGCGCCCTATCAGAAATACAGTTCTTTTTCCACTCTATACACATAGAAAGCAAGTTTTGAATCAACAACTGTCAGAAATAAAGGACAACTCTTGGTGATTAATTAAAAGAACAAGTAATTTATTAACAGAAAAATATTTAGGCAAAAATATGAAATTCAAGATCCATAAAAAAAGGAAAATAAAAATAAATAATCCGGGAACACAGGATCAGAGACCTGAAGTGCCTGTCTGGCTGATAACCCAGGGCTGAAGTCTTGCAACACTGGGCTCTGTTTCAGCTAGTCCAAAACAGGAATAATTACTCAAGTCTCTCAAAGCAGGTAGGCCAGTAGACCACAGTGTCGRGCTTTGCCAAGGCTATTCCAGGGCAAAAGAGCGGCTCCTRCTGCTGTGSAGGGGTTTTTATAATCCCTCGGCTCCACCCATGACCGCCCACAGTCCAGCCCACAAAGTCCAGGGGGATTGGTGGAGTCCCGCAGTGAAGTCATAAAAATCCTCCAATGGCTCGCTGTCGTCRGGGRAAGAGTCCTTCGGCGGGAAATCATCCTCCTTGAAATTCATGACAAGGTGGGGCTGGGCTGCAGTTTAGCTGTCAGTTGCTAAAAATAGCCCGGGATTTCCCCAGGAGGGTCTACTGCACCTTAATATCATGACTTAKGGAATGCTCAGAAGGGAATAGGCAATTCTTAYAACATAAAGAAAACTTMTAAAAATTAACTAAAACAATATACAGATAACTTGAAACAATCCAGCACCTTACTATTTAACATACTTACAACAACGAAATTTCATAAAACTGTTTTAACATATGCTTTAAACACATACTCTCAAGGAGAAACTTCATAAACTAGGGTTTTAACATCCATCCTTTAACAATCGAACTTTATAAAACATTTTTAACAACTTCTCAACCTCACAAACTAACAATTAAACTCATTAACCATTTTAATAACCTTTAACTTAATTATTGGATCATTAAATATGTGAAAGCCAATTCCTGGGGTTTTCATAAATGACAACAACCAATTGCCAGAAAACTTGGTGGGTTTGCAAAGCCCTTAAATTGTCAGGCTTTGATTTTCACACTAAATGTTTGTTCTTCTATGAGATTCAATAAGAGAATCAACACCACGATAACAAAAACCATGTCAATGGCCACACTGTCCAAGCAGTTGCTCATTCATAATTTTGTATATATATATATATACACATATATACATATATATATAAATATATACACATCTACAAGCTGGAGAAATGGTGAACATGAGCCATGAGCATGTCCTTGCAACACTAATAGCCCCCTCAGCTGCCTCAGTCAAAGTATTGCCAACAGATCAAGAGAGGTGATCCTTCCTCTCTACTCAGCACTGGTGAGAGCGCTGTGTGCTGCTCAGGGGGGACTCAAACATAATGAAGAGACTTCAGTCTCCAGAGAGAACGGTGAAGAGATTGGAGCATCTCTTTTATGAGGAAAGCCTGGGAGAGTTGCAATGGTTCAGCCCAGGGAAAAGAAGGCTCAAAGGAACATAAATACACAATAAATATATACAATGTATTTAATACGATACAAATAATATAACATTAATATAAATGTATATAATATACAATGAATTTATATAAATATCTGAAGGGAGGATGTAAAGAAGACAGAGGCATGCTCTTTTCAGAGGTGCCCAGTGACAGAACCAGAGGTACAAAATGGGCACAAAATGAAACACAAGATATTCCCTCCGACCACACCTTTTTACTGTGAGGCTGAGTGAGCACTGGGCACAGATTGCCCAGAGGTGTTGTGAGCTATCAAGCCCTGGAGATATTCCAAAGCCATCTGGACATGGTCCTGGACAATCAGCCTTAGATGGCCATGCTTGAGCAGATGACCTCTGGAGGTCCCTTTTAACCTCAACTATCCTGTGATTCTGCAGTTATATATTTTGTAATATGAAAGGGGTGGCACAGAATGTTGCAGAAACTTGTTGCCTGGCTATGGGTTAGGAAACCACTCTTTTCATAGGAGTCAGTAATATGCATCTAACAGGAGATGAGAACAGGGAATTCAGGTTAAATTGGAATAAATTTTTCCCAGATGCTATCCTCTGTTTTCATATCCTCTAAGTATCCTCTAAGGGATGGTATTATCTTTCATCTTTCTGGTAGGTTCTGAGATATGTTGACATTGCCACTTTTTCCTTTCTGATTTTATTTCCCTGAAAACTGGTGATGCAATGGCTGTGGGCAACTCTTTGGGAAATAAACTCACCTACATTTTTTCTGGAGGTGGATCCACAGTTCTGAGAGAGAACTATAAGAAGTTAATGTGTTGCAATCTTCTTTGGTTTTTTTTCTTTCTGTTTTAAATAATAGATTTTTTAGATTGGAAGAGACATGCGATATCATCCAGCCCAACCATTAACCCAGCACTGCCAATCCTCCACTAAACCATTTTGCCAAGTGCCACATCTACACACCTTTTAAACCCCTCCAGGAATGGTGACCCAACCACTTCCCTGGGGAGCCTGTTCCAGTCCTTGACAACTCTTTCTGTGAAGAAATTGCTCCTAATATCCAACCTCAGCCTCCCCTGGCACAAGTTGAGGCTGTTTCCTCTTGTCCTGCCACTTGTTAAGGTTGCCTTCCAACAGGTATTCAATGAGTTCATGATTATTCTATCAAAATTTCTTTGGGGCCAACAGCAGTGAGAGAAAATCATAATGGATCAATACTGCTTCCCCCTTCCCCCCTTCCCTGCCCCAATCAGCCATTAACCACACATAATCTGATCACTTAAGACTTACAAAGAAATATCTATTTAACAAGCATTTGTGCATCTCAAAAACCAAGGATTGACTCTGTTTTGTCCTGTACCAATGTGGGCACTATGTTTACTGAAGAGGCACCCAGGGAATTCCAGACAACGGCTTGGTCCAAACACCACAGGGATGTACAAAGTTTTAGGAAGATTCACAAATCTTGGTCTCCACCACTGCATAATCATGATGTCTGTGTGCATCTACCAGGTGCTATTACATTTTCTTATCATAAATTTACTTCAAAAGGTCAAATGAAAAGTGGTTGTTTACCACTTGTTTACCAAAGTGGAAGGTTTGCTTTTTTAAATTTGGAAAAAAAATGTGTGCATTGCACCAAATCCTTTGGCTTGATATTTCACCTCTTGTTACTGTTTAAATAACAATGCAAAGCAGCACATAATAAGATGTAGTTAGMAAAATTTTGGAACAGGAAGTCCAAAATTAATTTCCTAATAATTACAATCTATTTTACAGTATCTGTAATTTGCTTTAMTGTCAACAGTAAGAGGTTTCTTTGTCAGACTGACAATAATCAATGCATCTGGGTTTCTTAACACATTCACAGTGTGTCCTGTATTGACCGCGATGAGAGAAAGTGTGTGGATTGGAGTATTATAATTCTGTTTGTTGTGCTATTCAGTTTTTTTGTTATCAAACAAACATTCTACTTTATCTAGTCTTGACATCATTGAAATATCAGTAAAACTGGATGACTTGATGTGCTATTGAAAAAGGTAGGAGGTATGCTTTATGTTAGACTTCTTGTTGTTGTCATTACAAAGAGAATTAGTGAGGGAATATTTATTTGTGAATGGCTCTGTGTGTTGCTGAGAGAGAAGGTTAAGTGCAACCATGCTGTTTGCTATTGATTCCTGTTACATCTTTGACAGCTCATTTTAGTTTCCAGAAAGAAATCCCCAAGGGGAGAGTTAAACTGGCCAATAGTGGACCATGCCAAGTGATTCTTGGGGTTTGAGTAATTGGCCAATTAGGAAATATTGCATATCRGTGGTGGATTAATAAAAGTGGAAATGTGGAGGAGAGTAAGCAGGCATTGACTATTACTCAATGGCTTCCATTGCTAGCTATACCACACAGCTTGAAGTCTCTTATATTTGGGGTGGGATTTATCTCRCAGAATCTGTCAAAAAATATCGGCATGGACCTCTGATCAGGTACTCACTCTAATTACCCTTTGCAATCAATGRGCAGGCTGTTTTCAGTAAATATATATATATATATGTCTAAAAAAATGCATTAATCTAATCTTAAAGTAGATGCTAAAATGGATCGGACCAATTGATCCCTTAATCCCATTGACAATGTGGACTGCATCTTCATTTAGCTGCAATGGAAACCCCAACAGCAAACTCTGATATAGCCAGGTCTGCACAGTCAACTAGAGGGAGTCTGATGCCTCAGTTTGCCAAGAGAAGCCAGGAAACACCACAAATGTATGGAGGTCAGGCCAGGCCAAGGCAGAACTTGATTTCACTCCATTATCTTGTTCTTCCTCAACAACAAGCATATGTCATAAGCCAAAGTCAGCTACCATCAAATTTGTTTCATACCATGGCATAAGGGAGATGAAACCTAGCTGATGATCACCTTTTCATTGGACCTTGGCTTGCAGAGCACATGGACTTTTGCTGATTGGACAATCAGCAGGGCCGATGCGTCTTTTAAAAGATAAAATATCCGCACAGGATATCTCTGCTTKGAACAATTGAAATAAAAGGAGTGGTAAAACTGCCACACAGAAACAGCCCACATTCCTTTGCAGAAGATATATTTGGAAAGCTTTTGAGTCAGGTTTACAATTTAATTAAGGCAGAAACTAAATGAAAGGAGAGATGTAAGAAAAYATCAGCTACAAGGTATATATACTCCTACTTCCTAATGACACTGCCAGATTTGAAACAACACAATGCGACAGGGTTAAGAAGTGAAGCAATATTAATGCTGGAAGATGGAGAAACTCATGCTGAATTAATGAATATCTAGATAGATCAATGTGATATATCTTCATGGGACTTCTGAACAAATAGACTGTAACATTCTAGTTTGCTTAGAAACTGCTCAGAAGCATCTCAGCCTACCTCCTCAGCATTAATTAAAGATTAATTAAAGATTTATGGAAAATTATAGACTTCTCTTGTGATTTTGCCTGCCTGGTAAAAGTTCATAGCAATGAAAAACTGGTAGTGAAACAAAACCTAGTTTCAAGGGCCTCAAAGTTATATTGAATTTCTAGTTAATGCCATTTTCTTCTCCATCTTCTTTGTAAGTACAACATTTTTGCAAAGTCCTCAGAGGGTGAACAGAAGGCAGAGGTTTTCTCCCTGAGTTCCACTGATCAACAAATAATGCTCACTGGCGTAATCAGGACTTCTGGACACACTCATTTGATACTTTTGATAACCCCAGTTCATATAATCACAGACTCATAGAATACCAGGTTGGGAGGGACCTCAAGGATCATCTGGTCCAGCTTTTCTTGGCAAAAGCACAGTCCAGACAGAGATGGCCCAGCACCCGGTTCAGACAAATCTTAAAGGTGTCCAGTGTCAGGGAATCCAACACTTCGCTGCAGAGATTATTCTCATTGCAAAAATTTTTCATCTTGTATCCAATCAGAATGCCCCCAAGAGTTACTTGTACCCATTATCTCTCATCTTTTCTGTGTGACTCCTTGTAAAAAAGGAGTCTGATCTGCTTTGTTGCCCTTTGTTGCCTTCCTTTAAACACTGGAGCATGGTGAGAATGTCTCCCCTAAGCCTTCTTTTCTCAAGGCTGAACAAGCCCAGTTCTCTCAGCCTTTCCCCAAATGTCAGGCTTCCCCCTCCTTTGCTCATCTTTGTGGCCATTCTTTGGACTCTCCCCAGCCAGTCCACATCTTTTTTGTACAGCAGGGATCAAACCTGAACACAGCATTCCAGGCCTGGCAAGCGCTRAGTAGAGTGGGATGATGACTTCTCGATCTCTGCTGGGGATTTCCTAGTCGATGCAGCCCAGGCCCCTGCTGGCTTTCTCTGCCCCAGCTGCACACTGGTCACTCAAATGGAACTTGTTGTCTGCCAGGACCCCCATATCCCTTTCCACAGAGCTGCTTCCCAGCCAAGCAGATCCCAGCCTGTGCTTCACTCCTGGATTATGTTTTCCCAGGTGCAAGACCTTGCATTTGTCTTTGTTGAACTTCATAAAGTTCCTGTTAACCCACTCTTCAAGCCAATCCAGGTCTTTCTGGGAATTATCAGAAATTATACACAAGCAGAGTGAACAATACGATTACAGCTCATTTAATGTCATCCAACGCAACTAGGACTGGTTAGAAGATATATTTAAATTATTAGACATTTGTTTTCAGCCTTAATTGAGCCAGCAGTAATTAACAGATTCATATGTGTGTGTGTATTTAAGAACATGCCATTAAAATATGCTTTGGAAATGTCAAAACATGTTGTTCCAGCATGGTCCAACATTGACTGGCTTCCTTGACAGCTGGAGAGCCCCACAGGAGTTTCATTTTGAATGCTYCAGGCTCCTAATCTCTGCCGTGTATTTGATTTTCCAGATGGACAATGTTCCAGGATATGCTATAATCTTACAGCCCCAGGGTTCAAACAAAACAGGTCAGTGTACTTTAGYGTATTCTGAATTTCATTCAGGCCAAGACTCTGAGCTACAGTACAAATCCAGGATGAGAGGCAGTGACCTTCAACTTGCATGAAGGTGGATGTCCAGAGGGCTGGAGATTAATACTGAGTTGACACAGAATATTTCAGCTCAGAGTGATGAGCCAAATGTGTCATT
Organism: Amblyornis subalaris; assembly: GCA_018881555.1. Taxonomy (NCBI): domain Eukaryota; kingdom Metazoa; phylum Chordata; class Aves; order Passeriformes; family Ptilonorhynchidae; genus Amblyornis; species Amblyornis subalaris. The sequence goes on along the minus strand of JACAXG010000017.1, from coordinate 2,793,469 downwards.
CAGGTTGACACAACCCAAAAAAAGACAGGACAAACATACCAAAATTCACATTCTTAGTGAGTAAGCAATGTTTTATATCAAAAAACAACYAAATAATTTCCACGAAATTCCCCAGCATCACTTTTTACAAATCCACTGGTTTCTCAGATGTTTCTTTTTTAGGTTTTCAGTTCCATGATATCTGGACAGCAGGCAGAAAAAGGCAGCAAACAGCTGGATTCGATGAGTCTTTCAAACCTTGAACCAATCTTGCAAGGGTAGAAGCTTTAAAATTTGTAGCTGTGAATGTTTATGTATTTTTCTGATCTTTKTCTGCTTTCCTAGTTTCCTCTCTCTCAATGACACACATTCACATGCACTTATACTCCCACCTTTGCATGTTGGAGAACCTCTTGTGCACTCTTCAGTCTCATCCTCTCTTTCAAGCACAGGTTCACACACACAGTCCTCTACAGAGTAAAGCTTCCTTAGTTTCTTTCCTTTTCTTTAGTGTCTTTCTTTTAATGACAGCTAAATCTTGTAAGGTAAAAGATGATCTCCCTGGGAACAACTGAAATGGGAAACAACAGCCAGCTCACATCTCTCCTTCACTCTTTACTGGAGAAGATTAGTATTGTGGTAATTGTGGTGTTCCCATTGGAAGCATAAAGGAGTTAGAAAGCTGTAACTGCTTGCTCTTTTCCTTCAAACTTGGTTTCACAATGTTGAATCCAATTCAAGTGAGATGACTTATAAAGCATTTTTGTCCTTATTTTGCACTTCTTCATGCTTCTAAAGCAGACTTCTTGGGATGCCAGGATTTCTGGTGGTTTTTTTCGTTGTTGTTGTTGTTGTTGTTTGTTTGGGTTTTTTTGAGGTCTCTTCTCCTGTTTTTTTTCATCTGCCAATGTCAAGTGAACATGAAGTACATGCGATCCATGCAAAAGCAGACTCTGTTGTATCTACACATCCAAGAAAGCAAATAAGGTCAATATCCTCCCTGTCTGGTCCCAGGGATGCTCTTACAAACATCCTGGTTGGTATTTTAGGAATACCTGGCTGACTAGGTGCCCTCCAAAGCTCTCACTGCTGGGGTGGCAGGAAATGACACACCCCTCCTGGTCTTCCAGATCTTACCTCAATAAACAAAGCTCAAATTGCTGTTTTTGTATGACACACCTGGGCTCTCCTAAATGTTCATGACAGTGAGGTTGTAATCCATTGTCTCCTTGTATGGCAGTGCCAGTCTGCTACTCAGGATGAGTGTCATCTCCACCATCCAAAGCACCACATTGCACTCTCACTATGGCAACGCTGTTCATGGGATTTATAGCAGCTGCTGACTGATGTAATGAGCAAGCCCACAACACCTACAACCTGTGTCATTCACATCTACTGACACTGCTGCAGCATCCAACTCTGCAGGACAGTGCCATCTCTCRCTGAGGGCTCCAACCCCAGAATTCAATCTGGTTAGAAAAGAGCATATTGTAAGAAATAGGGCAAAGAAGGMAAGAAATCATGGTTGAGTTGAGACCTGCTGGTCAAACTAAAGGGCAAGAAGGAAATGCACAGGCAGTGGAAGAAGGAACATGTAGCCTGGTAAGAGTATAGAGATATTGTCTGGTTGTGTAGGGTTGGGAAGGCCAAGGTACATCTAGAGCTAAGCTCGGCAAGGGATGCAAAGAATAATAAACATTTCTAACCAGAAAAGGAAGAGGATGCAGGGGTTGAGAGGAGCCCTGAGGAGAAGGACTTGGGAGTGGTGGTGGATGAAATGCTGGACATGACCAGGCAATATGCACTGGCAGCCCAGAAAGCCAAACATGTCCTGGGCTCCATCAAAAGCAGCATGGGCAGCAGGGCGAGGGAGAGGATTCTGCCCCTCTGCTCTGCCTTTGTGAGACCCCACCTGCAGTGCTGCATCCAGCTCTGRGATCCCCAGCACRGGAAGGACATGGATCATGTTCAGAGGAAGGCTCCAAAAACGATCAGAGGGCTGGATCACCTCTCCTGTGAAGACAGACTGAGAGAGTTGGGTTTGTTGAGCCTAGAGAAGAGAAGGTTCCCGGGAGACCTTATTACATCCTTTCTGTACATGCAGGGGGATGATGTGAAAGAYGTGGAGCTTTTAGCAGGGCTGTAGTGACAGGGCAGGCGGCAATGATTTAAAATTAAAGAGAGTAGATATAGACTAGATATAAGGAAGAAATTTTGTTATGAAAAGGGTGAAGAAACACTGGCACGGGTGGCCCAGAGAGGTGGTAGGTGCTCCATCCCTGGAAGTGTTCAGGGTCAGGCTGGACCTGGCTCTAAGCAACCTGATCCAGTTGAAGATTCCCTGCTCACTGCAAGGGGCTTTGGAACTAGATGATCTTTAAAGTCTCTCACAACCCAAGCCATTCTATGATTCTATGTGCAAGTGGGATGGCACCAACAATTCGRTATATTTTTTCTTCCCAGGGATGTACATTTACTTCTGATAGCCTCTGGCCTGTCCTTCCCTTGCTTCAGAGAGTGTTCTCTACCTTCTTCTTTCTGGCATGCAGCATTTGCCTGGCTCAACAGATAACACACTATCTAAAAAAAAAAAATTAAAAATCACTCCATAAATTTAATCCCTTTTAAAACTTTCAGAAGTGATTTCTAGAACATCATGTGGCAGGAGGCCATGGGAGTACTTTGGCTTTATCTTTTGTTTAATTGGCTGTGGAGGTCCTGCCCCTGGCATTGTGGTTAATGGCTAAAGCCGTTCTGTACTGGATTATAATTTATTGTGGTCAACAGAAATAAAGATCATTGTACCTGTCAGTAAGAATCTTGTCTCCTGTCTCAATATCCTTTAAGTTGATCAAATTGCAGCCTTTTTCATTCAATACAATACACACAAACCAGGTGACTTCTCTCTCTTTAGGCTAGATATTGGAGAGCCTTGGTGATTTAGGGAATAATCTAAAAAGCTCCTTCAGTGGAGAAGCTGAGCCATGCCAAGGAAATAACAGAGAAAGTTTACAAAGCATATCACTGTGCCCTGGTCCCCAACTTCTGGAATGAAGTAGGAGGCATTATGTAACACAGAGACAACAGGGTTTAAACTTACAATTTACAGAAACAGAACATGGATATCTGGAATAGACGACAGTTCAGAGATAAAATTACTTGCTTGGCAAGATTATTGTAATATCCCCAACTGTTTTTTACAAGAGGCAAGAGATGTCTACTACCCAGGTTGAACAGAGCAATAATTTGTTCTCCATTGGAAATACACCCTTTTCTCTCCCATGAACTATGGATTTTAACTTGGATTCAATTTTGTCCATTTCTAGGCAGAACAATTCTGGGAGGCAGGGACAGAGGCTTGAGATTTTGGATTGACTTTTTTTGTTTATTTCTGCATTTTGCATACTTCACTTTCCACTTGAAGCTGTTTGTTGGAACAGTGCCATGAAATACTGACACTCTGTGGAGACACCAGCTCTGAGGAGAGACAGACTTGGGGCCATTCTGTTGCCCACTGGTGGGTGTTCCCTGGTGCCATGCTCAAAACACAGCCATCCTTGAAGCTATTTTTTCCCTGAATAAAAACAGCCAAGTTTCTAGCCCATAGAAAACCTCAGCATATCAGCATCATGCAGTCTGTATCCTCACTGCTGGAAAAGACAGCTCTTGTCACAGCGTGAAGGAGATTTCTTTCTCTTCTTCCTACTCTGTTCCATCCTTGAATAATGTGCCAAATTTACAATTTCTCCGGTTTCATAGTAGGAATCGCTGCCYCAGTAAGACATAAATTGCAAACCCCAACTCATTTCAGATGGTTTCCCAGTATTGATTGATAGATGATCACAGAGCTAAAGATAAAAACTCTAGAGCTCTCTATGCCGTTCCAAAGACCCCCCTTTTCTTCTTTTACTATTGTAAACATCTGCAGAATGATTTAAATAATTTCCTTGCATAAATTACTCATTATTTAGCTTTGGTTTTGTTCTCCAAATATACTAAACTTGTCTTGTTTCTTCCATTTATATCTCTTTTTTTGTAGCCTTGAAGGCTGCTTTGCAAAGAAGAAATAACCATAGAGCAATGATGTTCAGAGGTTTACCAGCAACACATAAATATTTATATGTACTCCAAACTGAAGAATTTCCATTGAGTCAAAATACATGTATAATGTAGGCATTTATGTATAATTTTCATATGAAAGGCCCAGTAGAGATGAGACAGCTTCATGCTTTCTTTCGTTTAATACACTTGAGCTTGAGGTCTGTGCTCTTTTATTTTTCCTTTGAAGATTTGCAGTTGTGTTGGCTTTTTGTCTTTGCTTACAGGGCTCAGTCATGACGATGTTTCAGAGCACCAGTTTTGCTCAGGAGACTTGGTTCCAGTCCTGATCTAGATCAAACCCAGTGAGGTTAGTTGGTCTCGTCATGCTCTCTAGTGGCTGCTTCTCTGCTGAGCAGCTGCCATGCTCCAGGGAGGACCAGCTCTGGAGCAGCCGTGATGCTGCAACACTTCGCAGCCTGAGCACAAAAGGAAAAATTGGACAGTCACTTTGGCTTGGTTCTAGTCACTCCTAAACTGTGTCTTAATCTCACCAGAGAATAAATGTCTCATTGACAGTCATTTTTCTGAAGAAATTTCTAGACACATTTCTGAAATCATTTCAGCTCTCCTCTTCTCTTCCTGACTATAATCCCTCCATTTGAAATCTGGAGTCAATAATGGTGAAACTGACAAAAACATAGCTAACAAATTCTTTTTTTTTACTTATCTCAACCTTATCTAAAATTTGCAATGGAAAGAGCTATTGAGGTTAGTGGGAAAGGCCTGACTGGCTTCAGTAGGCTTTGAACCATGGGGCCAAATATACTTCTGGTCCTCTCTGCCACTRAATTTCATGAGTTTGAAAATTTGTATGGGGTCTTCCCAGGGACAAAGTTTTTCATGCATTTTAGAATTATAGACTTGTTGCTGAGTGTGTCCTTGAAATACAGAAATAATCCACAGAAGCTTATAACGAAATTGGATTTGTAACCTTTAAAATTCTCAGAGAAAGTTTTGGTTCAATTTCTGAGTGACAATACAGATCGGAATTATTTTCTGAATAAAAAAAAATTTGCGGTAGAATAAAACTGAGATTCAGCAAAAACAAATGAATCATTCTTGCTCACACCTCGAGCAGAGAGAAAGTAAACTACCACGTGAAGGAGACGATAGCTTTACTCTTCAGGGTTACTTCAGTTTAATGCTAGCAACATGGAATGGCATCCTGAGCGATTTGGTCATGGCCCTGCTCCTGGAAAATGGCATGAGCTCCCTTCTCCTACCCGCTGTAGCACTCTGTTCATACACTTCCTTTAATGCAGGACACTGATGCCCTTGAGCTACCCACCCTACCCCACTTCCTTGCACAGGGGTGCTGGGAGGGCACCCCTGCTCTGCAGGCTGTGACCAAATGGGCTTGTTGACTTTCTTCCCACACACTGTGGGTGATACTGTGGGGTTTTAAGAGAGAAAAATGAAAGTGATGCTTTCCGTTTGTGGGATGTAGGTGGTCAAGAGAAACAAAAGCCCTTGCAGAAGTTTTACGTGAGATACACAGATGGTTTTGGGGGTGTGGCAGACTCTGTTGATGCTAAAAAGATGAAGGAAGCCAAAAAAGACTTGTGACAGATGCTTTCAAGCTACGGAGTATTTAAAGAAGATTGCATTAACTTTATAAATGTTAGAAATGTTTCCTAACGAAATTCAAGTTTTTGTCAGTAGCTGTGTTCCCAGAGAAATAAGATATGAGATGTTTCATTCAAGATGAAAAGGATGTAGGGAGGTAATTRATACTGTTTTCGACTTTGCAACAGCTTCAAGTGGAACATATTTGAAGCTCATTCTCCAAGGGAGCTACCACAGAAACTGCTAAGGCCCAAAGGCAAACCAAAAGAAGTTTCAACCATTTATAAAAATAACAGTCCTGACTGGGGACAGAGATGCCTTCTAAAAACTCGCTGTGACTAGCAAGGACAAATGTCTCAGAGCCCTAGTAGTGTTGGAAGACAGATGAACACCAAGTAGGTGCATTGGGTGGCTGTTATTTTGAGGCATTTCCTATTAAATAATTTTGATCTGGGTAAATAGTTCATAACCTTGGGAGAACTGAAGAGGCTGGAGGAAAGTGGCGGAGMAGCTACGCAGAGTACGACTTGCAAAGAGTTGGAGCGGGGTTTAGCTAGGGACCAGTTAAGAGAGGCTGCACTGTGGKATCCTGCCTCAAGAGAGCTGACAAGCTGGGATATCATAAGGGAAATGGAGGAACAGTTCCCTTAGAAACTAGAATAAGAACCTTAGTAAATTATTAACCTATTTGAAAATTTAGAAAAAACAGTATATCTAGTTATCAGAAAGCTAGGCTCAAGGATCTCCTTTTGGAAACAAAGACAATTTTACTAATGAGCGAGCTGACAATTTTTCTTTTCTTTGCCATAAAAAGGGAAGGTCTCCAAGAAAGACCCAAACAGAAATTAATTTTTTTTTTCTTTAAAGTCACACATAGTGAATATGTTTCCTTCCTACACATATCTACACTTTTACTGACCTCCTGGATTTTGTCTTATCMTTCTTACCTCAGTTCAGTTTGTTTGCTATGGGGTCTAAGAATCTCAGTTATAGGGAGAATTTCCAATTTCCARTGTCATCAAACCAGGGACAAACTGTAGTCCTTGTTGGCTTTTGGCCAGGATGATTGTCCTAYAGCAAGGTGCTTTGGGCAGCACTTCTGCCTTGGAGAATGCTAAAAGCTGTGAAATAAGGAGACCATTAAAACTTTTGAAGTTGTAAAAAAGCTTTGTTAAATTTGTTCATAAAAATGGATTTAACTTTAGCACGGGAGAAATGTTATATCAGATCTTCAGATATCTCCCCAAACAGAAGGGTATTCTTCTTGGAGGTAGTTTGATACTGGAAAAGTTGATTTCTCATTGCTCACTGGGTCTAAAATAATTCTAGAAGATTTTGCATTGTGACAACGAGTTTATGAGCTCATAAATGAGGAGGTACCTGCAGTTTTTCCTCTCAAGACCAAATACTCAAAAACTTGGGCAAGAGCATCGCCCCTGCTTGAAGCCCCGGTTTGATGACCAACTACCTCACTGGAAAAGCCAAAATTAGGAGGATTGATATAAACATAGTTTTGGGCCAGATGTGCAGGACTGAAATTCCTAGGGAAAAAAAATGGACAGAGGAAGAATGTTTCTGCCTGAAAAATACTGGGCTGATCATCAACCAAGAAATCCAAATATTTGCTTGGAAATATTTTCACGGCTAGATAATGTCATGCTGGAAAGTCCACACTCTGAGTCTCTCTATCCAAAAGCAGACTTGGTGCATGAGTGTGCATGCTGCTGCCAGTGAGTCACCTAGAGGATTTGTCATTYGGTTACAATATTGGGGAAAGGGGAAAATGCAGTTTATTCTGTGTAAGATTGTTGTAATGCCATCATTTGGACAAATAATTCCAAATGTTGTGCCTGAAGCAGTGGATTGTTACACTGCTYACTGGTTATTTCTCTTGCTTCCTTGCCTGCTGGATGCATGTTTACAAAAGCTAATTAGAGTGGACTGTGTTATTCACAGTGTTAGACTTTAGAAGGAAAAAGCTTACTGTATAATCTCTGCCTCAAGTGTGTTTGAGCAGAGATCACTTTAGGGGAACTGAAAGAAGCCAGCAGGAACAAACTCAGCAATTATTTTAACACAGTCAAGAATTTCTATCCCCCAAGTTGCAGTACTAAATATTCCCATGGTGGTTACCTGATACTGGATTATAGAGGGTGGAGGTTTTTTTCTGTATGCACTGTATCACTTTGGGCTACAGATTTTTTCAGACCCCTGGATTTCACATTAGATTTTCAATATATGTGACATATGTAACAGAAATCAGAACTAGAAAAGGTCATAGTATTTCCTTCTTGTCGTTTCTATCCCCTTCTATTTAAAGTTTAGGAAGCAATTGCTCTCCTACAGCAGCTTTTTAATTTGTTCAGGGTTTTTTTGTAGTATCATGTGATTTCTACCAAGGTTAGTAGAAGGTGGATGAAACCTGGGAAAGCTAAAACCTTTGCCATTTTTTAAGCTACAAAGGCAAAAACCTGAAATCCAAATATTTTCTTTGATGGAAAAGAATCCCTGGAGAACACAAAGATTTCTGTCTTCTTCACCAGGAGAAGGTTCTGTTTAGCAACCTTAGGGTTTGTTTCACTCAAGGATAATTTGGCAGTGAAGAGGGTCAAACAATATTAGAAGCGTATTTGGCCCTACTTTTCAGGCAGATCAATTAGTGCTTCATGTCATCAAGTTTCATAGCCTTCAGCTGAGTCTCTTTAATATCTGCCAGCTATGGTGATCCCTTTCATACYTAAACCCTAGTGAAGATGCTGGAGAGCTTTATGTTTTTCCAGAAAGTTTCTTTATCAAATGATAGCACACATTTTTCACCAGGGCCTTCACAGGGAGGCATGGAAACAAAAAAAAAGAGGTTGGAAGTATTTGACAACTCTGCTGGCACTACTGCTATAGCCTCAGTGGAAAGCCAGTTGGATGTAAGGAATAATAAAGAACTGGAAACACATAAAGCAACTCAGGGTATTCCCAGCCCACATGTTCAACCCCAGTTTCAAATTCCACAGATTGTACTCAGCACAGGGAGGAGAGTCTGAGCAGCGAGGCGAGGATAAAATAACTTCCCTTCTTCATGTCTTCATTTTAACAATCCAGATTTGTGTTCCAAATGTACTCTTTGCTGTGGAGGTTGTAGCACAGAATGACGTGTCTAAGAGAGGGGAAAAAAATCTGCCACCAASACCATGCAAGAGAGGAAATCTAGACTTTGATAAATAGGAATTTTCTCATGTTTGTGCTTTCAGCACTTTACTACGGTGAGTTCAGCATCACAGGAGCCTGTTTCAGCMAGTTCTCACATTCTGCTTGGTGATATTAGGTGTGTGTTAGAAAATTTTGGAAGCTTTTCATTTTGCATTGTTGTGGAAGCCAGTTAAGGCACTTCTGCTGATTAAGATTCAGATATTTTTTCATAAGGATTTGCTTTGTTTTACTTGGACTGCTTATATGGTAACATATTTGTTAGACTATACAACTGGTTCTGGAGCAGCTTCCAATGTATGTGCGCTGATTTGTAACAGCAAGGTTAATGATTTATTTATTTGTTCCAGAACATTCAGTGAGCTTGATTAAGGTAATATTCTGGAGGCATCTTGCTTGCACTCCTGAGTCGTGGAGAGCTTCCTTTTAAACCTGAAATGTGGTAGCTGACTGTGCAAAAARAGATAGGATAAAGCAAGAATCGCACACCAGGCTGTGGAAACACGCTCCTTAACAAGTGTATTATATAAATATACCATATAAATTTATATATATATTTGGGAAACAATTTTAGAGATACTTTATGCAGCACTCAGCAACTGTGAGTAAAAGAGAAGCTATCAGAGCCCCTTGCCTGATGTCTTATAAACAGGTTGGAGTACCATCCATTTTCTTTTTGCACTGATGAGCTGCAAACATTGCAGCAATAATTTCCTTCAAGTGTCTGTGTGGAATCCTCTGAGCGTGAATCCAATTTAGCAAAGAAATAACAAAAAGAACTTCTCCTTTGAGGACTGCTTCTCTAACCAATGCATTCCAAAGAYAGTGAGAAAGCAAAAAGCCTGAGTCAGTATCTGTTGTCAAATTTGGCCACATCTGGAGGCCCAGTGAGACTTTCAGATCTGCTTGAACCATGCTGGAGTTGGCAGATCTGAAGTCCAGGTTGTCCTGGCTCCTTCTCTGTGGACACTGTTCATTGCCTATTTCTCAGCCCCGTTTGAGTATTGAAGCAACTACAACTTACAACATCCTCCAAAACTTCTTTGTCAGAACATTTCGGTGGGTTTTTCCCAGTGGTTGTCCAACTCTGACACAGCCACCGAGATGACACACGCTGTTGTTGGCAGCAATGTGAATTAGAGCTCCAGTGACAGCCAACCTGTGCCTGAAATGCCTTTGCAAGTTAGGATGCTCAGGGAGTCATAGGCCTGGGGAAAGCACAGCCAGGAGAGAGGGAGCTGTGCTGAGGCGAGAGAGGCAAGGACAACTGGAAAACCTGACAAGAAACATCAAAGGAGAAATATGAAGCTGAGATTTGAAAAGGTAAATTTCAAAGCCGTTCCCATCTGGCTGCACTGATTGCACTGAGGAAAAGCAAATTGAGAGCAAGCTGTTTCCAAAGGGTAATGAGACTTGGAAAGGCACAAAGCAGGCCAGGGACATGCTGSCAATTTGTCGAGAATGCAGAAACCTTCCCCAAGTCCCTGTCTGAGAGGAAGAGAGAAAAGGAGACTGGGGTAATAAGAGGGTTAAACACACAGATGCATAATTCCACTGTCAGGTAATTGTCATACTCCTACCAGCATCTCATTGCCAGAGGTACATAGATGTAGCGTCCCCTGCTCAACAGGAGAAAACGTAAATGTGCATCTCTGGAGTGTGGTTTGTGCCTTGACGTAAGGGATTACGTCCTCCGCTTCTCTGTATGTGAGCTCTGAACCTAACTTTTCTTAAGATGTGAGCTTAAACCTTCCTATCCTGACTCAGAACCACCCTGGAAACTACAGTCTCCAAGCCCTTACTGAGCTTGGCATTTGAACAGGTTTTCCTTCATAKCTACAACACATGGCTGCTGATTTGACTTCAAAGGTGGCAACGCTGCAGCATTGGCAAAACTCTGCCTTTGGGATTGGTTGGGGATTTTGGGGTCCTTCAAGAAAGACACCTCCATACAGATGATGTTTCCATACAAAAGAATATGTTTGTCAGGCTATTCATCGCTGCCCACGGCTGAAGTGCTCTGTATCAAACCTCTAAGTGTAGGAGGCAGCAACTTTAAAATGGGTGAAAAGACTGCTTATTCTCCAAAATCTCACTGTATTACTGTTTGGCATTTTGCTTGATGAAGCTCTAAAGGACAAAATCGAGGTATTCATACATGTTTGGACAATCTCTATCATATTAAGCGTACTGTGAAGAGAGGGGAGGGAGGTAACAGATGGGGATAAGTGACGCTTGCACAAAAAAGAAAATGAATGCAGCAGTGTTGAAAGCCAAGAGCTAACAAATGAAAAGACATCTTCAGGAGCTGCAGTGAAAGCTGAGCTGTCAGTGATTTAGCACCTGAGTGGCTATGCTTGGATAACATGGGCATGTGTCCAGTGGAAATAAACTGTGGAAGTTCTGTTGGGAAAGCTGCAATTTAAGTTTAATTTATAGTTTCAGCACTATATCTTAGAAATTTTTCTCCTGACTATACAGAGAAAAACAGGAATGATGCAAAGGGACTAAAACCTCTTTATCTTTTCGCTATGTAGGACAATTTTAACTGAATATGAGGAACTCCACGGCAGCTGACCACAGTAATAAACAGGCTGAGACCAGCTCACTTCACCACCATCTGTTGTTGAGCTGCACACCCAAACCAACMTGGTAGCTTTTCCCAGTAGATTTGGAGTCTCCTAATTTTTCTTCTGAGGTTAAAAGATTGCTCCACCTCCTTCTCAGGATTCCACCAAAACAATTCTGTGATGACCCTATACAATGAGTTCCTTAGTGAAGGGATTTGTCTTCTATGTGTCAAAAGTCTTCCCAAATCCCCAAATTAGATTTTTAATAGTCAAACCTCAAACTCACGACAAAGTCTAGCATTCATCTCTTTCTGCATTGACTACATGAAATACTTGTATGAAATGGGATACGGCCACCTTTAAGTATTTCTAAAAGCACAGATGATAACTGAAACCTGAAGTATTAGAAGCTAAAGAAGCAGAAACAGTCTGCAGAAGAGGTAATTCTCCTTACAATATGGCAGAGGCTGCTTTTGATTCAGCCCTGTATATCAAAATAACCTTTAAATGTAAGTTTTCTCCATGCTTTAATCACAGCCTTTTTGTACTCCTGTAAAGCACTAAAGCTGCAGTCCACATACAAGTGCTTCCCTTTTCAGTAACACCACTTTTGTGAYGCTTGTCAAATTTTGCTGAGCACCAGGAGCAATGACCACTCTGTGTTCAGCTATTTTCCCATGCCGTGCTCTCCATGCAATTTGGATTCCCTCCATTTAGCCCTCATCTCTACTGAAATGAAGGCAGTGATTCTGTCACAATTTCCCAAAAAAGCATCAGTTCACTGAACCTCAAAAGGAGCTGCAAGCCCATTGACCTTTAGAAGCTACAAGGCAGTGTGACAGCACCTCCTCTCCCCAGTGATATGAGCAGGGGACAGATCTGATGGAGAAGGGATTTTCTGTGYAGAAAGGTTCATAAATATGAGGATTCACGTTTGCTAACTGGTGACAATGCAGAGTGCCAGCACAGCAAATAACTGAATTGCCAAGGATAAAATTTCTATTTTTAGACATTGCTCCTCCTACTGGGTTTGATGGTCCTTTTTTCYTCATTTTCGCTGCACGAGTAGTCATCCCATTCTGCTGAATCACTGTATCAGCAGAGGGAAGACCCCCATTTCCCTCAAGGAATTCCGCTGGCTCCTTGGGACAGGGAAGGGGAATGGTGCAAGTCCAGGAAAAAGCCGCAGAGGCAGTCAAATTTAGGGCAGAGATTAATTGTCTGGTTTTATTTTGCTGTCATTTTTTTGCCCAGCATACACAATGACATAAGGGGAAATGGATGTTTAGAAGCCAACATGGATAGGCTGCAATAGATATTTAGCATGTTTGTGAAGCTGACTATGATTATAGACCTGTGATATATTGTTAACTGAGCTTCTGCCTTGATATTTAGATCCTAAGCTAAAATTAAATCCTCTGGTTTTGTCTTTTTGGATCCCGACACTGGGCCAGACTACCCAGGAAGAGACACAGCAKTTAGGTAGGGGCTGGAGCTCTATAATTTACTGCCTTTTGTTCTCTACAGGCTCCTTAGTTGGCATTTCCACTTTAGGATACAATTTCCTTAGTAGAAATGGCCTTCTCAGAAATAATAGTGCATTGTTCGTGACTTTCTTGGCCTCATACAAAAATGCTCCTGGTTTGTTTTGTTGGCTGTTCTGCCTCTCAGAGGGAGAACTTCTGCCTTTGTGAATTCAGCACTGTTATAACAAAAGGGAAACCTACCCAGACCATGAGGAGCAAATGCTCTAACTATAACTGTATGGATAGATTTGTGTGTATATCAACAAATATACACACATATACTTGGTATACATTTATATACAATTTATATATAATTTTTATTCATATTGTATGTATCGATATTTACTTATATTTTATATAAATAAGGCTAAGCTTACATGTAAAATATTATAACTAGATCTGTCAGGTGTAAAAGTACCTCATTTACCCAGAACATAGCGAAAATAAGTTTTCATGTGGCTGGTATGTGTTTGTCTGATCCCTTTACCAGCACAGCTTGAAATGAACACAACAAGCAGCACACTTTAAAAATTTACAAATACAACATTGCCAGGAACAAGACAGGCTGGACCACTGTGTCAGCAACACATACAAGGAAGCAAACCAGCAGCACGGGGCTGGATATTTTGTGGTGACTGAGAGGTTTAGCTCTTGCAGAGTTAGAGAGAGAAAAAAATCCGACAGATATCAAAAATATATGTTCATTCATGCAGTTTTTCCGGTTGCATCTTTCAGAAACGAAGGCATTCAGCCATGTCTGCTCTCACAAGCATTTCACCATCAATCACAGGAACAGGAGTAGAACAGTTACAAATGAGTCCAGGAAAACACAGGTGACTGGTGGGCAAGCCAAGTAGAAAGTAATAGATTGTGACAGGGGTGCCCATAGCTGCATTCAGAGTTACCAGAAAACAATGTGACTCCCCTGCAACTTGCACCATGCTTTTTCTTGCGATAATAGCCTTGTTCAATGTCAGACTGCAGGAAATGGCCTCTGGACCACTGTTCTTGGGTTATAATGATGAAGTAGAAGTGGGAAGWTTGTCCCTCCCAGGCTGCAGGTGAGGGAAGATGCAGGACTTTCCCTGCTTTTCTATAGCTTAGCAACAAGGTGCAGTGYACATCCCTGTGCTTGCAAACAAGCACTGATTCCTCTGCCTCTGAGGCATGGACTGAACTGAGAGAAGCTGSGTGCTGTGGGTTTGTGCAGCTTTTTTTTTGTGGAGGGAAGAGTTTCTGAATTATAACCTTTCACAACAAGGGCTGACCCCCCCACCTTGCTGTACTTCTTTCTATCCTTCCCTTTCATGGAACYGAGGTTCACAAATATTAAGGGCATTATGTAATTAGCAGCTCTTGACAGTCTTCCTCAAGTGCTCCTTTCATCAAAGTACACATTTTGCTTAGACATCAGTCTTTGGTCTCTCGATTCATTTCATGTTATGCAAAATATCTTTTGAAGGAAGGGAGTTCATGCAGTGCTAATGTCTGGAGTCTGCCTGACTGCAGTGATTTCAAAGGGCTCTCGGAGCATCCATCTGAGGGCAGAAACGAACCACTTCCAATTCTGAAACTTATTTCCACTAAGTCAACCAGAGTTCAGAGCTCTCAACTTCCTGCAGGCTGTGTTTAGCARTTTGCAGTACTGGCCCCCAGTTCTACAGTTTATCTGGGAACGGGAGAAGGGTTAAACAAGAAGTTGTCAAAAATTCCATTTATGAATAAAACATTAGAATTTATTCTCCTGCACTTAAAATAAAAGAGCAAATTTTTCTCTCATCTGTGTAAAATTTTTCTATTAACGTCTGGCTTTGTATTTTCTGGAGACTATTTCAGTGCAYCTATTATAAATATTTATGTGATAAGAAAAAATGTTGGAACTCCTTCAAGGAAATTAGATGAGAATGGGTCCACATATTTCAAAAATAAATGCAGAAAGTAAGTGTTAAACTATGATATTATTAAATCACTGTATCCAGAGAGCTTAGTGGGAGACTGTTGCAGTAAGAACAGATTAGTATATTGTTACCTGGATATGAGTCCAAAAATTAGAWTGCAACAATGAAAGAGGAGTTTTAAGTGAAAAAGCAATACAAAGAGTTCCAGGTGCACTTGTGAATTTATCAGTAAGGCACCTTATAAATAACCTGGTTTATTTAAAACAACAGTTTTACACTTGATAAAATATAATCTCCATAAAAACCATGATAATCTCTCAATTTAAAGTAATACCTTTAAAGAAATTTAGCATAACACACTGAACACAAAAGTTGATGGAACTGTCAACTTTTCAAAAGAACGAAATTCAGATGGTTTCCAAAAAAAACAAAACAAAACAAAACAAAACAAAAACCAAACCAAAAAAATAAACAAACAAACACCTCCTCCCCAGAAAAACAGGTATATGTGGACTTCTTTATGTAAGTAAATTTCATTTTATGTAAGTTTTACCTGTGTCAAACAAAAACTTGCTAGTTTTGTTATCAGAAAATAGATGAGAGTAGTCCCTAAACCATTCCTTTGAATTAATTTATCCTCCCTGCACTCTGTTTTCTGTAAATAAAACAAAGACAAATCTGGATTCAAAGAGCCAAAGCCTGCCTTCAGACGTGGGCGTGCATCTCACTTAAATGTCAGGTAGAGTCACATGCTCAGATCAGAAGAAAGAATTTAGCACCATAATGAGAGAAACACTGGGGAGAGGAGGCTTGCAGGGGAAAAGGTCTGCGGGTATTTTTAATGGAGTAATTTCTAAACCAGATTTGAAACTGGGAAACACTGGAAAAATCCTTCCATTTCAAAGAATTTTCTGGTGCTTAACTTTTTTCCTATTGTTTTGTTGGGTTTTTTTTTAAATGATTTGCTGATCAAGACCAAGCAAACTGTCCCAGAAAGAGTTCAAGAAATCCAAATAAGCATTAGTGAGGTTAATGTCAATTCTACTTCAGAAAGTGGATGATCCCCTCTTGATTGCTTAATTTGCTACTTTCTTTTAAGGTTCTTTTTCCTGCTGTCTGCTTCAAACCCCATGGACAAGTCAGTGTAAAATTTGCATTTGACTCAGCCTAATCTGTGATACAATGATATCCATTTCTGTGTAACCTTCAGTATTCAAATAAGGACAAGCTTAACATGTTACTACTGGGTGACAATAATTGTCAGAGTCATCTAAATAAAAATGAATGTCAGAACAAACAGAATCTTGGAATGGAATGTTATTGAATCTTCAGTTTGTCTCAGGACACAATTTCTTGGGGCTGGRTCTATTTCCCTGGATAACTTTTGCTAATACTGGTCCAGCTGACTGGAATCCATCTGAACTACCAAAAAACCTTCTTCAGTGTTACATTTAGTTTATATATTATTGTGATCTTAATTTTGATAGTCACAAAGCAGAGGTTACAGTGGTGGCACTCACAGCAGTGAGCAAGAGGATTAACTTTTTATTTTAAGGAATTTAAAGAGCTCACTCTCAGAGCTGTTGCATTTAGAGTTTCTATGCAATGGCTATTCAGCATATATTGATACACACTTACTYCACACTCCTCCATCAATTTTATTTCATAATGCCTCTTTTAAAGAGGAAAAATTCTCTCCACTAACAGACAGGCAGACCTGGATAATGAGATGTTTCAGTTGCTCCAAAAGMTCATGGCAAAAGCAGGAATTGCAAAGTGAGTCCAGAGTTCTCCAGTGCTRCACCACAGCTGTGCTCAAGGACTCTGTGGTCAGATCCCATATGAAAAAAACAGCTTAATTCTGAACGCTGTTCAAAGTCCGGCCATTTTATGTGCAATGGGTTTAAAACTCAACAACTTCTTGTCTTTTTGTTTTTTGTCTTTTATCAAGTTTATTTTGTAGCCATGGGTATCTGTTACATTGATGAAAGGCTTCAAATGGACTGTCAGAACCCAGGTGCATATTTTCTACAGTGAAAAARCAGTAGGAAACATCCTTAGAACCGCTGTTAGAGGGTGACAACATGCAATATGACAATTCTGGAGGTGACTACATTGCACCTGTTAATATGTACTGCTTCCTTTCAAAATATCTGTGGGAGAATCAGTGGGGAAGTAGATTAATAGAGAGTCATTCACAGAGCAATCATAACCCTTCATCAAAATCATAGGTGATGTAAAGTCCTCCAGCATTATAAAACACTTGCAGGAAGGCTGAAAAGGGCTTGGGTTTCCCAGCTTCAGAAGGCAGGAGTGAGAGCAGAATCAGCTCTTTTGAAAAATTTAACTGGACCTTGGGAACTGGSTTATGATCTAGGATGAGGATGGATGGAAAATCCCATTTGCTTTTCAAAAACAGCTTAAATTGTTCACGGGTGTTTGCTACCAACAGTCTTTGAGTGATCCAAGAGAAAACAGTGTTTCCAGTTTYATGGACATTTAACTTCTGAAGCCTGATGAGGTGATAGGAACATGACACTGGAAATCCCCTCATCAAACACTGGTATGTGTCCCCCCCAGACCCATCCAGAGTGGGATCCAGTGTTGCAGGTAATTGAGTTGTATAATCTCATTCACAAGTGGGTTAAAAACTATAAGGTTTCTTTGGTGTTGCAGGGACTTTTTTGTACCCATTTTTACTAATATATTTTAGTCTAACTTTCTGTGTAATACAGACATGGGAAATTCTTTAAATAACATGTCTGTCAAGTTGCGTTACAATTTGGTCTTTCTTGTAGGCAGATTTCCAATCCTGATTTAAAGAAATGCAGAATGATAGAGAGCTCACCCCTTTACTGAAYAAACATTTCCAAAGGTTAATTACAAAACCCAATCAACTAAACACACACACAAAAAAAAACCTATATGCCTGATTTCTTGCCCCATTTCAACTCACTTTGGCTTCCAGCCTTGGGATTTCCTCTTGCCATTTTTGAATGCCAGAGTTGTGTAGCACCAGAAATCTCTTCAATGTGAGGTACTTATGCACAGTGATCAGGTCACCTCTTAGTCATCTCTTCGAGTACATTATGGATTGCATTGCTTAAATTACTCTAAAAGGCATTATTCCCATATCTATGGTCAATAATTTTACCTTTTTTAGTCCTTTCAAAAGTATTTACACACTTCTCTCTTCTTATGGTTCTTCCTAAAGGCAATTTCCAGATCTATCTTCGTTTATTTAACACCACTATTTATAAGTGAAATAATTCTTTCTTCCATTCACATAAATTAGGAGACTTGCAGAATATCACCAATTCCATAGTCCCCTGCACTCCCAGTGCTTCAGGTTTCCAGCACATGTGAAGACAACTCCTGACGTAAGGTGACAGACAAGCAACCACACGAGTTTGATTTGTTGTAAAGTACCACAGATATCCTCCATGTCAGAAAMTATTTTATGTAGAACAAAGCATAGAAGAATCAAAGAAAACAAAACAATAGCATTGCATAAAGCAGAGGTAAGGTTTGACCTTCTGGCCCTTCAAAAAGCAGCTCACTGTACTGTTATAGAAGAAAATCTGCCACATGGGATCTGCCTCTACTCATCATGAATTTCGGAAGGAAGGAAGGAAGGAAGGAAGGAAGGAAGGAAGGAAGGAAGGAAGGAAGGAAGGAAATGTTTGTTTGGAAAACAAACCATAAATACCCAGGCTTGGGAGGTAATTTTTTTTTGTTTCCAGACATGAAAATGAGAATATTCTTTCTCTAACACAGCCTTATGTCAGCGATGCTTGCTTTACTTTGTTATGTCCTGAGTTTTAGATGACATTGTGGCAGTTCAGCTGATAGATTGCCTTAGCAATGTGTTGATTGTCTCGACACATGACAATCACAGAACATTAATGGGGGCTATTAGTGCAAGACCTCTCTCCAGTTTTGACTTTGTTCCTCTTTTTATGTGCACCTAAGATACTACCCAAAAAGCTCCAGGGGTTTTTGCAATTACAGAAGGTATCATCTGTGATTATTACAGATTCTTGCAGTGAGATCCTTGATGTCAGATTCATTTTGCCTGATTGCAAGTGTTTGTAAAGCAGGTCCATCTGAGCTCCTCACACAGGGACCACTTTAGAGTCAATAGAAGAAATTAGMATTCTTAGGGCACATCTAACCCATTTTAGCTGTTGGCTGCTGGATAAGTGCTGATACCTCTCCACTGACYTTAGATTTCTGAGAGTGGTCAGATGCTACAACTGATTATTGGAAGCTTGTGCCAAGAAGGTGGGTGTGCTATCTTCCTCATGTTGCCATTTAGCTTTTTATTAACTTAGAAACAGTTTTATATAACTAGAAACAGTTCAGGGGAACTGTTACCTCATTCTCTAGTGTCCTGTCACCGCGGACATCATACCTAATACTTGTTGGCTCTCTGGACTGAGGGCTCCGGGTCAGTGTCACACCAGCACAGCTTTTTCTGTTCTTTCTTGAGGAACATGAGCACAGTCCCATGYGAGCCTTTGCTGTTGTCACAGCAGCTGCTGCTCTCCTTGCCACCTGTGTCTAGGTGTGGTGATGAACCGACCAAGGCCATTTTTGACTGTTGCCAAGGTCAGTTCTCAAGATAGAGATGTACACAACAAAATGGTGCTCTTCACAGTCATTGAAACCACAGGYTGGCCAAAATTATGTAAGCACAATAATGTGTCACCCTATTTTCCCCTAAAAGAGTCTTAGGGTCTACACCTGTTTTACATCATGCCAAATCTTGCTATAGAGCTGAATTTTGTGTCTGTCCCATAGAATTTAGGAGTCTTTGCTGGTCAGGAACACATCATGGCATTAAATTTAGCTCATTTGCAGTGGCAGAAGTTGGTTCCTTTTTGGTCAATGTGGGCATTTTTCTTACCCCTTACTACCTAAATAATGTAGAAAATATATGCAGCTGAGCAAGGCATTTTACTAAGTGCCTTTGCTCTGGTTAGCTGTGATGGCTACACACTAACAAATTCTATAAATAAAACTGGRTTTCATCCAGGAATGAAAGACACTAAATGCTTTCTTGCTGGAGTGTGAAATCAATGAAGACTTTAATCTGATATGATCTGGCAATTTGTCAKGTTTAGAAGACCCCAAGTGTRCCAAGGATGTYGGACACAGCAACAAGACAAGAACAGGAGGAATAAACCATGGACTMAGAAATCAAAAGCCATCTCTTCCAGATTCGAAACATAGAAGGAAGAGACTGAACTACATCTTCTAYTTCAGTTTTATTTCCATTATTGTACTTCTTTTTTTATGTCTTCTGCTAACTTATGTCTTCAGAGCAGTTAAATATGGTAGACTAAAATGGCTGAGATGGATATTTTGCTGCTTTCCTGCTTTCCTGTGGATGGTGGGTAGGCTGGGATTTACAAGCSCAGGGGGTTACCAGGAAGTACCAGGTTACCATGAGAAGTTCTGAAAAGTTCCAAAAGTAGGAGAAATCCTTTGTCCTCCAGTGGGATCTATTCCAGCTCACTTAGGAAAAGCACAGATTACTGATGAAGTTAAAAAACAAAGACTCTTCCAAAGCTGATAGCACACTTTGGCGTGGAGATGTCCAGGTGGCAGCTGGACTATGTGAACAACAGTTGGGTACTACCATTGAGATATTTGCCACCAATTGAAATTTGGGGGAAACTATGAAGTCAGTGAGTTGAAAAGTCATTGAAGAGTCAGACTSACCCACAGGAGTGTGTACACAAAGCAGAACTGCAAAAACTTTGCTTGAAGTTTCTCAACATTAAAGCTAAGAAAGAACCAAAGAATGATGTTACACRCTGCAAGCCATTAGTGTGTGGAAGCTGACGATGTTTGATGTCAAAATATCCTACAAAAAAACCCAAAACCAAACAAAACCCAAGCTCATAACTTCAGTAGTAAGAAAGATTTTACTCATGATAAAATTTCTCTTCCCTRTTAAATTTTAAGTACTTGGAGATCACTTTTAGTCTGTTTTGTTGTTTTTTTCTCTAAAAATTAGACTAGGAATGTCTATGTATATGTGAATTCCCATYAGTTATCCCCAAATAACACTTGAACTACTTAACCAACTTCAGTAGTGTTAATAAATTCATAGAAATCCTAAAGAAATTCTTGTGACTTTTATGAAAATAGGTCACCAGGCTGAAAGCAGACCCTTTCTAAGTGATTTAACTGAGAGAAGTCCTGCATCAGTATTAGGCCCAGAGACTTAGGGCAGGGGAAAGAAAAGACCGTACAAATGTTCCACCTACAAAATAATTTCAAATGGACCCCGAAATGAGCCATGAGACATACATTTCATATGGATTTATAAGTTTTGGCACACACAGTGATATTTATCTTTTTGGATTATTCATAGAGGACACAGAGTATGCAAGCCTTAGTCCAGGATGTTGCTAAACAACTCTGAYTTACTGGATGTGGGAAGAGAAGCTGACTCTAAGAATTCTGATGAGAAAAGTTTGGGGTAAGTTTTCATTTTACCTATCTGTATCTATTTCTTGAATCATACTTTTAATTAAAGGTTCATACTCCGCTTAATTCTGTTTTTAGAAGTGTATAATTCCATTCATGGTGACATGAAAGTAATCTTGAGGAGACTAGTTTTATATTAAGGGAGTTTATTTGGAATTAGAATGAGACCTGATAATCTGACACATTCTGTGGATTAGATAATCTGCAATCTATGAAAATTAGCAAATATACATCCATTATCTTAACTGGCCTTGGGATCAGGCCGTCAGGGGATGGTGCACAAAATGTAAATCTGGTTTTTGTTTGGTTTTTTGTSATTTGAATGTAGTCAAGATACACTTTTTGCCAGCTCTCAAACTAAATGACCAGTCACCAAAAACTGTTAACGKTTTTTTTCCTATTAATTGAAAATATCACAGTAGATCTGCACATCCACTTCCTGACCTGTTAGTATAAAAAAACCCTCAAACCAATRTTTCTTATTAAAGCCCAAGTATTTTCAATAGTAGCTTCGAAAAAAGAGAGTTCAATGTGCCAGCCCTAATGGTGTTGCTCCCATTCAATTTTTCTGTTGTATGAACAGGCAAACTTTTGGTAAATTGCATATAACTGTACAACAACATCTACCATACTATGACTTTAAATACTAATGATAACATCTTAGTGTTACAGAGTATGTCCACTGAAAGCTATTTACATTGCTTTTCAGGCCTACTTAATTCAGTATCACATAATTGGGCTTGGTAATAAAAGCACAGAGAGATGAATAATRTTTAGATGCTATTGTTTGAATATGAAAGAGACCTGAACTTCCTTTTCACACAATTCCAGATTTAATTTGCATATATAAATGCTTTTCTGAAATTAAAGCAATGCAAATAAATTTTCATTGGTCCGAGAATAGAATAGCAGCAAATATATCACTGAGGAAAATGGCTAAAAGGGTAAGCACTTACTGAAAACAAAAATAAGTAAGCTTTGTTACTCGGGTCATTTCAAGATTTAGTATGTTTTCTAAAGTTAACTCACTGTTATTTCATAATGCCACCTACCAGCCAGAAGTCATTATATTTCTCATCAAATTATTTGTCTTTTATTTTACCATGCTTTGTAAAGGTGCCCAAGTACTTGGCTAGAAATTAGCACACTCAAATATAGTTGTGGTGATATGCCCATTRCTGATGCATGCAAATCTTGCTTTATGAAATTGTTCTAAAATGTTAACTACACCAACAGGACATAAAACTTGGTTTTGAACAAATTTCCCTAAGAAACTGCATTTGCATTCAGAATTACATGATTGCATTTTATATTATCAACAAGGATTCTTCCTATSGAAAATAATTACTCCTATTTGACTGTAAGCACGATTTTGCTGAAAAGTACAGTTAAAGAACAAAAGTAACTTGGACAGTGCTTAAGAATGGAAACAGTAGATAAAGRCTTAATGCTTTTTTCACTTAAAAAGTTTAATTGAAACTCTAATCTACTTATACAGAGAGATGCAGTAGTATTCCTTTTTTCCTTTTTTCCAGTCATCTGAAGAGMAATTCTATACAGTAAGTACCTATCGAGTAGGAAAAGAGTAGCARAAGTAAGGATCAGTCATCCAAAATGATAGGCATGTATTCAACTACTTCACTCCAAAATTATTGTGCTCCATGAGTAAAACAATGCTTCATTCCAAAATTGTTAAAATGTGTTTGTTGGGATAAGAACATACAGAAAAACAAAGTATTTGATCTATTTAATATTTAATCATCTGACTACAGGCTTCAATTATTTTCTCCAACTACCAATGTCCTTGACCTTGTCTCAAAAAATACCTCAATGTGTGTGTCACAGTCTGGCCAAGCACCACTCCATGCCCAGTGCATTATTGTGAATGGAGCCGGTTCTCTGGATATCATGTACTTCCAAGCTGTTGCTGATACCAGTGACTCTAGAACCCATGTGTTAGCTTAGATGGACTTTTTGGCAGTTTTCCCTGGAATTCCAGCCTTCAAAGTCACCCTACCTAATCCTGAGCTCATAACCCTTCTCCATGGTCTCTTGTATGTGCTTCTGCAAAGTGCCAGTGAGGTCTTCAGTGGAGCTGCCTAAACAAAAACATGGGGGAAAATTAAGACATGCAGAGATACTTGGGAAATTTCTTAGCTGCGGTTGTTCTACTCTTAGAAGGATTCCTAATAATAATGAAAATGTTAAACTACCCTTACTTTTTTAAAAAACCCTCTCTCCATATCTGATTCCATGTGTAGTGGGACACCTAGATTTGTCAGTATTCAAACAAACAAGTCTCTCCTCTTGGTTTTCTCTTGCAGTCTTGGACGCTGCAGTTACCTGCAGCTTTACCCTTCTTTCCTCACCTCCACTGAACATAGCACATGCAATTTTAATAGATCTTTCTCTTCATCTCTTGGACTTCTCCAAAAGTGTTAGTGCAATAGATTGGCAATAGACCACGTGTAAATAGATCATTTTCTAGAAAAATGAGGTTATTATTATTGGGGGAAATCAACTTCTGTTACTTCTGATACTGTCTGTATCTTGACTATTGAGTCTGAATGAACAGATTATTTTCCTTCTAGAGCCCACTGAAGTGACAGCCACCACCAGCAGGTCAGACATTTCTTCTTAGCTCTAAAATGAACAAGATGAACTTGTGGAAGGACTTATCAGAGTCCATGTAATTTTGTTGGTTTTGTAAGGCAAAAAAAACCCTCTCTAAGTGGTCCATCTTCCTTCATCAAAGTAAGAAATACACGTGGTAAATAGTCCAGTTTTCTCTTTTGTATAGACCCACCCCTGCACTCTGACAAGGACTTCTGAAGTTACAACAGCTAGAAAACTACTGAAAGAGAGAAGTAATATTTATATCAATATATATCTGCTTTTCTAACAAGGAGCAACTCTGCCTGAGATTTGTAACAGAGCCCATTCATTTTTATGTATCTTTTCACTTCTGGATGGGACTGGGACTGGAAGTCCAAGCCAGAAAAATATAACTTTATATTTATCTGCCCAAACAGAAGCAAAATATTGTTATTTTTCAGTACAGCTGTACAGACAATGAGATTAAAACATATGGTGCTCATTGCTCTTATGCAAACTAAATCTTTGACATTTTATCAGTTAGCAATGTGCTGGGCATATCACACTGTACTGTATTTTAATGACAGTGAGTGCTGATGAGCTTTTTTAGATTAAAAAGCAGATAAGTTATAGAGTCTGGCTATCTTTATTCCTCTCTATAAAGAGAAAAATGAATCAATCACAGCATGAATGTCTCTAACTCAAAGACCAGGAAAGGAGGAAAACTTGAGTTTTTGTATTTATTTGCACTAAAAATTATATAAATGTAATTCATACACAATTCATGTCTTGTTAACACAGCTGGAGGAACACAAAAGGGCTGTAGTGTAAATGACAAATAGGGATCTTGCACTTTAAAAAGAGATGGTTTAAGAAAGATAATGTGTTCTTTTTTCTCACTGTTTAAAGCATTTTATAATGCTTATATAATTAAATTTTCTATTGCAGCCCAGACTCTAAAAGTGAATCATAAACTTAACAATAGAGTCTTAAAGCAAATTTACATCAATTATACAGCAAGGGGAACTTGAGTCTAAACCACAGAGACATAATTGAACTGATGTTTTCCAGAACTACTCATAAGAACTCCCAATAAGCAAGACTTTTTTTTTTCTTTTCTGAATATGAGATCATTAAAAAAAGTTGTAACTAACTGGTGCTTTTAGGACAGCAGCACAGAGCTGGAGGACAGGTAGGTCCAGCACCAGCCATTAGCTGGTCTGAGCTCCCTTTTGCACAGGGCTCATACTCCTCACAGGAAACCAGTAGTTACAGACCAAGATGCTTCCTCCAGAGAGCCCGAACACTTCCAGAAGCTGCAGAAGCACTTAATGGCATGTAAGGGTTTGCAAGTTATATTTAATACATACAGATACAATAGAATATACTTCTAGTGTCATTCCATTAGGCCACTTTTGTGTGAAAGTGCTAAAGAATGAGGATAAATAGCTGCAGAGGATGCAGGTCACATCTTTGAAAAAGATCTAGGATCTTCTTGAAAATGCTGAGAGCCCAAAGTCTCAATTTATACTGCACTGGCATAATTTACACAGGCTGCACAACTGGTTTACAAGCAGCCCTGAGGAAGAAGCATCTCTCCTTTTCAACAAGCAACTATTGCAGTGCCAAATATAAAACCTAGACATAAAATCTGGGACATAAATGAGAATGCAGAAAGATGCTGGCCCAGAATTAACTTCATCATGTGGACTTGTTCCACTTCATAAAAATCAGGAACCACAGGACCCAAATGACAACTTTGCAGACCTGAGTACATACCCTTTCCTTGGTGCTGGTGTTTCTCCTCCATTTCAAAGCTGCAGGATTTTTCCTCAGCTGCAGATGACCCCAATTTTTACCCTGCCCCAAGAAGAAGGCAATGTTGTACTTCACTGGAACTTTCATTTTGGGGACTTCAAAGTCCTTTAGAAACATAAAGGAATTTAGGCTTACAATCTTCTCTGAGGGTGAAACATTCCTACAAGGATCTGCTGACTGTGATTCAGGCAATAGCAACAAACTGGTAGGGAATAGGAGGGTGAGACAAGGGAACTGTTCACTGCAAAAAGTAACACAAACAGCAGACAAATATTCCTCAGGCCTAGGCAGCCACCCCAAGTCTTGCATTCAATTTATTTTTTCTCCAGGCCTCAGAAAGCAGTTTTTCCTCTGAAAATAGCTGGAGGACTTCGGTATTTCTCTCCATGGATCAATGGGGAAGAAATATATTTGGAGACTCTTATCATGAGCTCTTCACTGTTGCAGAATCTTTCTCCTATAATGTTTTCTTAATATGAAGCTACTTTCTGCTACACTCCTAAAGATCTCAATCAGTGTCCATCCCGGCAGAGCAGGGCCAGCTGCCCATGCTGCCTGTTGGCGGGCACAGGGATCTCATGGATCACTGCAGCTGTGATCGCCCCTGAAACTGCCAGCACACAGAGGCACCAAGAGTCAGCCACCAAAAAACACCAAGGTCACAACTTTGCTACTTCCCTGTGCCCCTTGGAACCTATCTCCCACCTGTGTCCTTGTAAGGTTCACAAACAAGGCATATGTGGGCACAGGTGGGGATCCAAAGCTGCATCCACTACAAATAAAATTTTGCATGATAATCTAAATTGCACTTGAATCCCAATGACAAAAATAATCTCTGATCTTACTTAAAAATAGCAACATATCTCTCAAATGGCTTCTCTCTATGTGAAAAACTGCTCAAATTTTTCAAGGTTTTTTGGGGGCTTATTTTGTTTGTTTTGTTTTTTAAAGGTAGTTTTGAGGATCTGTGTAAAACAAAAGTGCTTGATCTAAAGAACTACCAGCCTGAGTGGAAAACTCTTTTTCTTTTCAGTATTCTTTCCATCAGGCCTGTGGAGATAGACTTTTTTGACAATTTATTAATAGGAATCTGAGTACAGCTGTAATGTTTGACCATTTACTATCGATAAAAACTGAAAAGGACAGACACCTACAATACCTTTCATGTTATTCCTGTAATATGAATTSCTGTAATACTTCCTGCAAAACCTGTCACTCCTGTAAAGACCACATTGGTCRGGTAGCCTCAGTGTGAAGGTCTCAGCATCAGGCCTTGGGCTGAAATCGTTGCTGTCACCCTCAATGGGGTACGAATGGAAGGCAGTAATTAACTTCATTAGCCACAGAACTGAGGACTGGGGATATTTAAGTCATAACACCTAACTAATTATAAAACAGTTCATGTCCCTGTCATCTAAGAAAATTGCCTGTATTTAGATAAGATGGAGTAGTCAAAAGATTATCCAGGACCGTGGATTATGGCTCTGGCCCACCGTGATGGGAGTCTGCTCTCTGTTTCTCTCCTTCTCTCCCTTGCCATTAATGCTAGACTGCTTTGCACCACACATTTATCGCTGGTTCCTCCTCCATTGCATCCCAGATTGAGCATGACCTCTCTTAATGCACACAAATAWCAAACTGCTGCTTGATTTGCTGTGTTTTAGAGTAGCTGCTGGGCAGAGATCCACCATAATGCTAAGAAGCAGTTAAAGTAGGATCAATGACTTAGTAGACCAAAACTACCTTTCCAATGAAGCACACAAAAAGCATATGATAAAGTGAAGGTGTAAATGTGGGGCCAAGTATGGAACGTTGGGTTTTTTTAAACTTTATTTTTATTCAGGCAAATCCATTGAGCTATTTGGAGTAGTAGCTTTTAGCCTATCATCAAATGCCATGTTTCATTCCTCATCTAATTGAACATAAAAAAAATCACTCTGAGCTTTCATAATAGAAATGTATATCTTGACAACAGGAAGCAGCCCCCAACTACCACCTGCAACATTCAGATTTTTCCATTAAAAAAAGCTTTCCCTGGATAGAAAATATAGCAGATCACAAACACACATTTCTGCAGCGTTTAATTTTCGCCTGTATAATTCTGCTCAGCAATTTGCAATGAAAGATGCTCCAGGAATGCTGCCTGTTATYGGTGCTACACTGCAACTGGACAATCACTATTTCAACTAATTTTTGATACATAGAATATTCTATGCTGTTTCTGTTGGAGAAGTCTCCCTTGTTTCTTTTATTTCTGTTATTCATTCTTGCTCCTCCAATGTGAATGGTAACCCTCTGGGTTTGTGGCATTTCTGGAAACAATAGSAAACTGGCTTTCTTTGCTGTCAGCCTTCAGACTTCCAGAGGGAGGTGTTACCCACCCCGTGGCCTTTTCTTCACTAATGGGTAGAGCAGCACTTTCTATTCCACRCGGGTGGAACCTGTGGGAGAAGGAACAATTTAGTAAAAACTGTCTGAAACAACTGTGCAASGCTGTTGCTGTTACAATAGGTTTCTTTAGGAGAAACTTTAACTTCCTTTAGCAAAGACAGGGTCAGACTCTCTTCCTGAGCAGCAAAGGTACATCATATTGCTGCCACAYGCACCAATTTCATTATAAAGACAGAGAAATTGGAGTGTGAATTGGAAACTTTTAGAAGTATTTTAGSCAGCTGCACTGTCCTCAGCAACTCAAGGGCAAAAGTAGAGGGCTGGGCATTTTTCCTTAAAATGTCTTACTCACCACCATGCACCATCCTCTTTGTCAAATATGGCCATTAGTGGCTGGAAGACAAGCACAGGATCCTGAAAGTAGGAAATTATAGCAATACCTTAGCGATTTATTTTGTTGCTTTGACCTAAATAGAAAACCTGTTCACCTTTGAACTCCMTTCTCCACAAGTAATTTTGCCAGAACTGGCCTGTGAGCAGGACAGGGAGCAGAAAGTTATTTGGTGAAACAGAAATGTTTGACAAACCTTCTTTAAATACTTGCTTGGTGTCATTAGAAACTATCTATTAAAATTTGTGGGGGAAGTGCAAAGGTACACAAAACAGAGAAGACAATTTCAAAACAGCAAAAAAGTGCTTGTGGAGAGCTCCTCTTCCGTCCTGTGGAAGCCTGAAGATACATTGGGCACGTGCTCCTGGATGTGTTACCYTGGCCAGCACAGAATGAACAGGTAAACTATAATGTGCAGCATTTTGGACATCAGTGGTGGATTTCTGTGGCAAATAAACTTCTGGGTTTTTTAGGTGTGAAGTTAGTAAGAGACCTGACTCTCTGTCTCTCCATATGTAACCGTTGAAATGGATAATTTGCATTTGTAATGCCAAACTTTCTTCTCATCTAATTATATATTAAATTGTAATAATTTCCCTGTTTAGCTGACAGCAGCTATCTTTGCAATCTGTTGCAACAAGGTGTCAAAGAATCAGCTCTTAAYCCTCTCTTCAGCTAGGCTGTCTCAAAACGGCGAACATGTTGGACTGGAAATTGCAGGACACATTCAAAAGCTTCAAATGCAAAGATGCACATGGGCAGCTACAACAGCTATAGCTAATTCCCTCTTCTTTTCAAGGGGCTAACCAAAGAAGAAGCAGCTTAATGGCAAAAGTAACCAAAAGTGATAAATGTCAGCAGCTTCAGCTCTTACATCGTAATGCACAGAGGCCAAGTGAGAGGATGTCTGAAGGCTGGCTGACACCTGACACAGCCACATGGCCCTATGGGATGTCACTAAAATTTACTGTTAGAATCCATCAATATTTCTGCCTCCCTAGAATGTGTTTCCAGCAGAAAATCTCTTGCTGAAATAATTCTTTTGTATGAGTTTACAGAGAGCACAGACCATAATATCCCGAAGTTTGAATCTGTGTGCACCCATCAACTCTTTCATTTATTCTGGTATCCTGTGCCTCATCCAGGGTTCAATTAATTTCATAAGTTAGGGTTTTCTAAAGCTTATCTGTCACTTTTAAAGCTGGACTTTTTCTCACCTATTATAAAAAAAGAGAATACCAAATTGAACAGTGAGAAACAGTTATGGAAATTAGGAATCTATTTTAAAATGGATTAAAAGAGGACAGTTTGGGGAACCTGGGAAAATGGCAACTGAGAGAGAGGTGCTTAAATTTGAGGGTTAATAATAGGAAGGAGTAAAGTCAAAGAACTATGTTCTAGGAACAAAACTTTCTAAATTGAAAATTAGAAGGACTCTAACAGCAAGAGAAGTTCTCTAAGAAGGTCCCAGATAGTCATGGAATTATGAACTTGAGTTATTCCACTAGATGAGATTAAATCATGGAAACTTGGAGTGTGATTTGTTCAAGGGAAGATTGTAAGATAGGAAAAGGATGAGCTAGGAGGTTGAAGTTAAACCGTACATTATCAGGATAATTTGTTTGGCTTCCTAAAAAGGRGATGAAAGGAGACAAAACATGGTGAGTTTGTTATGCTCTGTTCATAGCAGGACTTAATTAGTTCACTRAATACTTCCCAGGTCTACTGTTGCCTGTAGGCAGTGCAGAGAAATATTATTTTCTTGCTCGTTGTCTAACTTTGGTTTTGGAAGACAGAGAAAATTGATTTTCTTCYGAAATACCAGAAATTAGCTACCACTGGAAAAAGTCCCCTGGGCAGAATAGTTTGGTGCACCAGTGACAGCCAGAAGCTTTCAAATGTCCTGTTAGTGRTGTCTCACTCACATGTTCCTCATTAAACAGTACTTTCATCTTGAGGTTAGAAAAAAATTTCCTGTAACCGTAATCACAAGGACCTCAGGGTTCTTTGCTTTCCTCCATGCTCAGGCCATGAACCACTTTCTGAAATTCTCAGCCATTTACAGCTAACACGCGTCTGCGGAGAGCTGGGATATTGCTGATTATCCTGTTCTTTCACTATGGTTTGTAGCAGGATTTGGGTCTCAGGTTTGTTATAGGGGCAGAGAAACAATCTGTTCTTTAGGGAGGGTGCAGAGGGAACAGTTTGTGTGGAACTCTGGACAGTTACCAACCATGGCATGGTAACCTGTAGCTGTGTGGATGGGTCTTGGGGTCCTTGATGGTCTCACCCAGATCTGGGGACTAAAGTTATTCACCTGCACAAGTTCATTTTCTAGAGAAAAGAAACCCTAATCTGGGTCTCACATTGCAGGAAAGTGGGACCTTGATCACACACATACAAGACAAAAGGTAGGAGCTTCTTGATCTCCTGATRAGGAAAGGTGCTGGATTTGTGGGTGTTTTGTGTCTTTTTGTGTTTGGTTTATTACATTTTTCCTTCCTTCCTTCCTCTTTCACAAAATTTCCTTTTGAGATCACAGGTAAAWATTTTTCTCCTTGTCATTAAAAAATCTTTATCATCTCTTCGATGGATTTAATAAGAGCAAGAAAATAGTTAGGGAAGTGGATATCTTCTTTTCCARTTGATTGCCAATAGCAAACATAAAGCCTCTTGTACAAGAATATATGGGTTCATCTCTCTTTTCYACTGACCATGAACAGGGAACAAATACTTTCAGTTTTCTTTTACATCCTAGGTATATAAGATGAAATAAAATCAAAACAGAATGCATGACAAATTTACATCATCTTTCTCTCCTATGATTTATCAAAAAGTCCATGCCAGCCACAGCAAGGTAACAAAAAACTTTTGATGTATTTTCAGCTTAAAACAGGCACACCCAGACTTACATTTTATAATGGATGAATTGCCATCTTCTTTCCATTAACTGTGTGGGGAATGAAAGGTGACTATTCCTGAATGGAGAGATTTCTCATTGAATGCCCAAAGTCTGACCTATCAACTGTCAATCTTCATCAGCTCCCTGCATCTTCTACCTAAACAGTAGAGATTATTCAGGGGGGAAAAAAAATCTTGCTTCTTTTGGGTTTCTGGTGGGTCAGGTGTGACAAGGAGACACCCCAGTGTTGTTTTTTCTCCTGATCATATTCTCACCCTTCCTTTTAGGCCAGAGGACAAATACTCTTCATTTTGAAATTCAAAGCATCCACGAGACAGGGTTGGATTCTCTCTGTATCTTTACTGCACACATCTTTTCTCTGTGCAATGATAAGGAAGTAGATTTGCACATATGCATAGGGCCTAATGGCCTGTGACACTCAAAAATACAGAAATCTAACAGCATATTTTACAGAGGCCTGTAGTTGAGACAACACCATAGTGATCTAACAAATTAAAAAAAAATAGAAGTTATAATTAAATCTTATTTTGAATGTAACCAGCATGACATTTTCACTTAAATAAATCTCATGAGACAGAATGTGTTATGTTGAATTAACACCTTTACAGGCTATGTGCTTTTTAAAGCAAGTACAAAAATTAAAAATATTCCAAAGGACCAAATCCTGCCTTTCTTGAAAGYGCAATCTGAAATTTTGTTTTCCAAGTTTTCTTCTGTGAAAATGATTTTATTTTATTTTAATTATTTAATCTGTGAGGGATTGATTTTCATATTCCTTTCCATGAAGGTTAAAGTCCTCAGTCATTTCAATGCCTCATCCAACCTCTGTGGCTGCCTTTGCAAGCTCTTTCTTTTGCTGATGTCCATTGCCTCTGTTGGGTCAATGCAAGGGTCAAGCTCTGTGACTGCCAGGCTGCAAGGCCACTGGTGATTTGCAAATTTGTTAGGAAAGAGACAGGAATAATCTCAGTTTGCCTGAATGCCATATCTTTTATCTCTAGAGCTTGGGACATTGTGTCCTGGTACCTGGGTAGATGCAAGCACATATGAGAGACTCATGAGGCAAGGCAACAATGGCTTAAAACCCACAGAAAACATTTGTAGTTACTATGGAAACACAACTCTCTTGGGCCTTCTGCAAACCAACAGAAAGTTTCTTTCTGAGATCCTTGAGGATCCAATCTTATTTTCCTGCCTCTGTGAGGCAGGAGTGGTTTTATTCACAGGATGCAACAATCTAGAGGACATCGATAAAGACATTTTCCACGCTCTGTTTCTACTGATATTGTTAATCCATACTGTTTGCAGCCTGTGTGATGTTGATCTTAGGGGTGTAGGTAGGTTTCAGAGAGGGCAACCAATCAGACAAAAAACTCATTTGATGCAAGAGTGTGACAAGTATCTGAAACTGGCTGTTTCTTGTAGTTTATGGATTATTGTTCAGTTTCCTTTAGAAAGCATTTTGAATTTTAAAGGTTAAATATGCAGAAAGAAAAAAAAAATCATTATTTTATTATTTTATTCATTAAAAAGAAACTGGAACCAGCAGTTAGCTATAGTTAAAAACTCTGTTACACTCACTTAGACATTCTCAGTCATCTTCTCTTCTTTTGATTTTAATCACAAGTGGTTAGAACCAGAATATAATGAAGAATTAAAAGGTAAGAAATATGGAAAGTTCACATACTAAAAGGAAAGTCAAAGAGCAAAGACACCACAATGACTGATATAATGAGAGGAYTATAATTCCTCTTCAACTGGGGAGATAGAAATATGTCACTGTGGCATTTTCACACGGGGAGAGAATCACAGAACATTCTGAGTCGGAAGGGCCCCACCAGGATCATCAAGTCCAACTTTTAGGCAAATGAACCATACTGGGATTGAACCTTCAAATCTGGCATTATTACCACCATGCTCTAACCAGCTGAGCTAAGATAGTGCTGTTTACCTCTGGTGGGACAAAAATAACATCTAAGCTGTACTGGAGACTTAAGAAATTGAGCTAAACTATTTTGAGCAGAACCAAGTGATCTTCTCCACAATTTCCTGTGGGGTGAATGTTTACTGAGCAGAAAAAAGAGACTTAAAGGTGCCAAAACAAGTTACAGACTAGTACAGCATTCAAAGATTTTGAATATCGACAGTTCTGACTCATAATATCTGGCATGCTAGAATCCCCTGGACCTTTAGCTGAACTAAAATTAACACATCTAAATGCATACCTGTAAATGGATGAAATACGAATGAAAGAAGAGTTCAGGATGAATAGTTCAGATGTAGAAAACCAGAGAGTGACTTAGGTGCTAAAATATTAGATACTGCTTTCATTTTAGAAGCCTTGTGTTATCTCATTTGGTTTCCTACCACATCTCCAGAAAGGCACTGGTCTCCTGTGCATTTGGCGTGATAGCTGACAGCCCTGTCCATATCTCAGATACTTTAGAGCATCCAGAACAACACCAGGTGTTTAGACAGGGGGGAATTGAATTACTTTTGAAGGATTTTTTCAGCAGCTGTACAAACTAGCGCAAGGTCAACAAAATGTGCAAAAATAATCATTGTCTGATAGGGACTTTGAAATATTTTTTTGAGTAAGGCCTAGGGTAAGTATTAAAATCAGTCTTTTGAGCAATGTGCTTTTTAATCTGTCTCGTTTAGTTCTGCCCTTTTTCCATACACAGAGTTTGGGGAGAAAAGCCAGTCCTACACAGCATTAATTTCAGGCTTGCTGTACRTGTGTTGGGTCTATTCCATCGCAGTGATAATAAGATCACATCCAATCAGCCTCACAAACGTGACTCTCTCTCTAATCATTGCTATCACTGGGACAAACATACACAGACAAAAAGATCATGAACCATCTTGTTGTTATTGATGGAAAGGCCAGAAAGCGTCATTTGTGCTGTCCAGTTGTCAAGTTGCCGGTTGAGTGACCGATGACCATGGCTGCTCCCTTGCTGTTCAGCCAAGAGCAGTAATTTTAGCAGTGAAGAAAATTATGTTTCTGTTATGTGTAAGAGGTAACTTTTGAGTCTGATGAGTCTGTAAAAATGTGTGGAATAACACTTTAAAAGTCATCTACTCACTGTTACTGGTATTTCTACTTGGCAATTTTCCGCTTCATAAACAGACAAGTCTTTCCAAAAGAATAGCTATTGAACAAAAGCAACGTTGTTTTTCATYTCCACCACAAAAAGTGCACTGATCACACTGTGAAAGTTTGCCTGCTGTATTCCATTAGCAATAATCTGTACCATCCAGACGATGCAATAGCTTCTGTTGTTGCTGCTGTTGAGTGACATTTTTAATCTCAATTTCAAACTAGAAATAACATTTTGAGAGCCTCTTGAGTACACAAAGGATTTCTGGTACAAGTGTCAGAGAAAATAGACTTAATCAGCAGAAATTATTTGCAGAGTTCTGTCAGTCTACAAAATAATGAAAATTTTATTGTAGTGRTTGTTTAAACTTCAGAAGTAAAAAGCTGGTCTGCCAGTAATATTCAGAATTTGACTCTCCTATAAAGATTTGAATGTTTCACCAACATTTGAGAGCCTTCAATAACTCTTGTGTTTCCTTCATTTGGTAAGCTGTACTCTTGCCACGGTTCTAATGAACATATATTTTGAAGTCTCCTTGACTAAACTGAATTTCAAGGTATTATAAATTTTTTGGAACTG
Organism: Amblyornis subalaris; assembly: GCA_018881555.1. NCBI lineage: Eukaryota > Metazoa > Chordata > Aves > Passeriformes > Ptilonorhynchidae > Amblyornis > Amblyornis subalaris. The sequence goes on along the minus strand of JACAXG010000017.1, from coordinate 2,758,326 downwards.
AATTAATGCCAGTCTATTTTGAGAATTGCCAAACACTTATAAATACCGTCTGGGAGGATATCAGTCCTTACTGTAGCCAACTGTTTTTAAAGACCGATACCTAACCATTAATAATGAACYAGAAAAGACCTCACTAACCTTCCAGGACAACAACATAACAAAACCAGAAACAACTCCCAAATGAAACAAGCAAACACACATGCACACACACACAAAACCAAAAACTACCTCAGAAAATCCRGAAGGTCAGCAATATAGTTTAGACACAGTGCAATCACGGTGATGTCCATTCCCAGTGCATATTCATTGACYTACATCTTCCTATTTGCAGTGGCAGGTCAATGACTGGTACCAGGAYGACACATTAAGACTTATCAGTAGCTGAATGTCATTTTGCAATTAGTACAGACTGAATGCTTGAAATCTCCTCTTTTTCTGTGCACATAGAAGACATCGACTGAGTGTGATTACTGTAGTATTTTCTTGTCACTGAAAGGAGACTATTAAACTTCCATTTCTTAGTTCGAAATKATTTTCTTCTCTTGGCTGATATAAGCAGGTATTCAAGATCTGGTTCAAAGACAAGATACAATCAGTAGATGTTCTTGCTTGGATGTCCTGGTGAGGGCACTAATTGGGTTATGTGCTTTGAAATATTTTTTTTGTGTGTTCCAGAATTCACTGAAATTGCTGTTAGCAGCTCTGYTAACCACGAGATGGAAACTGCATGTGTCAAATGACTTTCAAATGACTTTTGTTCAGGGGAATGATTTTGTTATTATTTTTTAATGCTGAAAGTATGGCAAGAAGATACATCTGATTTTTGGAAGAGAAGTTTACAGTGAGGATCAGATTCTCAGAGGTCTTTACCTTAATGCATCCTATGAGATCAGAAGTACCTCACCAGTTCACACTTCTGGAAATCAAGTTGGATTCCTATTTTCCACCCTTTGCTGTATTTGAATGTCTGTCCCTTAAAAGCTTAAAATCTTTTGAACTTCAATGAGGCARCCTTGTTCAGCAAAGCTATTCAGGGGTCTCATTCACATTGAAATCAAATGACGTGAATGAAGCTAAAACTTCTGGATTAATCTGGATCCAATATTCCTACTTTGTTATTTTGGGAGATTTGGTTTTGTTTATTGGTGTTTCTGGTTTGTTTTATTTTTAATTGATAATAATACTGAAAGATTATTCAAAGAAATACAATATGTAAATTAACATTTGTATGGTTAATCTGTCTCTCCATTCTTGGAGACTCCAAAGTTTATCAGTGCTTCCGAATATTTGGCTGGTTTATGCAATACTTTTTTTCATGAAATGGGCCCATACTTTACAGAAAATAGTTTTTCTGCTTTTTTTTCCCACACAGTGGTTATTCCTTCAGGGGAAACCAGCTCTTGCTGAAAGAAAGAATAACAAGGGTGCAAAGGGATGAGTATTGAAAATGCACAAACAATTTTTTAATATGAGATGCTACAGCAAATACACATTTGTAAAGAAGAAATTGCTTTCATTTCTGTGTAAAGATAAACATTGAAGAAACATAATGACTCTGAGAGTTTGTCAGTGACAGTTCCTAAAAATAATATGAGAGTGATAAACACAACCTACAAGCAGTTTTCTTTCTCTGTCTGCCAATTTGCAAACTCCCAAGGGATTTCTGATATGTTCAGCCCCAAGCTGTTGATCATCAACCCAGTATAAATCAGATCTGCTCATTAGGAAAGGCCCATAATCCAGGGAGGCTACCAAAATGTAGGATATGATCATTAATTTTGACAGAAATACGAAGTAGGGAAATAGAAATGGAGGTTGTTGAATTTATTTTTTTTTTGTCAAGAATAGCATATTTGCTGAAAAAGGCAGTTTTAGAATCACAGTGAATAAATATGAATTCTATTCAAATTGGACAGAAAATTTTTATAAAAAAGGGGTGTTTTTTTAATTTATTTCTACATATTTTGTTGGAAACAGATTGACTTTTCGTTTTGAAATAGCATGTATTTTTAAAATGTGGCTTGGCTTTATTTTTAAAAGTATATAGAAAAAAAGCTTAAAAATTAAGATATCGTTAAAATTTGTCCACAACTCATTGCTTGGGTGTTGGTTTTTCATTTTACTTAAAAGAGGAAAAGTAAGATTATTTACTTTTGAAGGAATTAGGTTTGTTTGTAGATTGTTTTATTTCTCTCAGCTTCTTAAATTCACCCGACAAATCAGCCTCTTACTAATGAATATCATGTTCTTTGCTGCTGAATGTTAYATGCTTCCACCTTGATTACCTGTTTCCAGGAAGGTAATACTTGGAATACATGTGGACTAATTCAGATGATGGCAATTCTGGTGCTTTTAGTGGATTGTTCCTGATTTACAATTGTTCATAGAGAGAGAAYAGTCATGTTTTGTTCTGATATGATTTGTTTTGGTTTGTTTTAATACTGTTCATTTAGGTAGAATTAACAGTTGCTATCATGACTAAAGCTGGGAAGGAAACTGTAAATCACTCGAGCTGAACGTATAGCCCTGAATCTCGAAATAAGGTTTCTAACAATAGATTATGAATGATGCTTAGTMTTTATAGAATTAAATGGAATTTAGGTGCCAAACAACTATKCTTTTCTCATTCCTGGTGTAATAAACTACTATTTATCTCTCATCAGAGCAGAGAGAAGAACTGATAATATGTCAGCTAGCTAATGAAAAGGTCGTGATAATGAATAATTTACTATTCTTGGAGATGTTTATGAAAATTAAGTCTCACCAAGGGTATAACTGTGCAGCCACTCAAGTGAATCARAAAATACACTCTGTAAGTAGTTTTAAAATCTGGCTCAGAGCAAAGATAACTTTCTTTCTGGATGACAGCCTGTTTTCACTTAGCTAAAGGCTGTCATTCATGTTTGCACCAAATATAATTCAGCTAAACAACACTAACGTGGTAACAGAGAGAAGGACAAGGCAGCACGTCCATCCCTGGGAAGGTAAAACCTGCTTAAGAATTCACAAACTCACAGTAAATATTTCTGACKATTGTTGCAAATTATTTTGGATGCCTTGTTTACTGAGCACTGCASTTTTGGGAAAAGTAGTTACATGAAAAGTCAAGATGCCCTTCATTTTTTTAAGAAAATTAAACTCTTGAGAGTCGGGCCTGTTCAAGATGTGCTAAACCAGAACTCCAACAAGGTGCTGAAAATAGCCACATGCTTCTGGAAGTGCTTGGTTTGGATAGAGGTGAGTCAAAGGGAGAGCATCCTCATCTTCTCAGCACAGCTATTGTTGTGTGCCTGCCCAGCAGTGGGAGACTGCAAGGCCCTGGTGGGGAGCCCGAGGAGGCAGAGGGSTGCTGGGGACAAAGGCAGAAGCAGCCTCGGTGTTTGTCTGGCCTTGCAGCAGTGCCATCAGCAGGGGCTGAATGCCGAGGGTCAGCTCAGAGCTCGGCTGTGGGTGTTGGAGGAGGTAACTCCCCACTGTTTCTGACTCAGTCTCAGTTTGTTTCTACACACATCAAGAAACCACAGCCCAGCTGCTCAGCCTGGAGAAGATTTCAGGGAGACTTTATTGCAGAGGACCAGTAGCTAAAGGGGCTAGAGGAAAGCTGGAGAGGGACTTTTAACAAAGRCATTCAGTGATAAGACAGGGGAGAATGTCTTTAACAAGAAGGAAGGTAGATTTGGATTAGATATTAGGAAGAAATTCTTTACTATGAGAGTGGTGAGACACTGGAACAGGCTGTCCAGAGAAGCTGTGGATGCCCCATCCCTGGAAGTGTTCAAGACCAGGCTAGATGGGGCTCCACGGCAGGAGGGTTGGAACTATATGATCTTTAAGGTCCCTTCCAACCCAAACCATTCCATGACTATGATTCTATCTACAAACACTGGTACTGGTGCTTTCTGATCCGACCAGAGGTAGCGATGGCGAGTGGGACAGAATTCCACAAGGACTCTGCTCCTGCTCTGGGAAAAGAGTAAACAACACTGCTGCTCCTCTCAACAGCATCTTAAAAGAGTCATCTGGCCTAGTCACAGCTATTCCTTTCTTTTCCATTACCTGTAACTTGAGTTTGAACAACTTGCTAATTGCTCCACGAGCACCTGATCCCTCCCCGCTTTCACAGAACTAACGCTGTAATCAAGGTTGTGAGCAATCCAGTGTGTTCCTTCTCACCATCCTCTGCATTGAAATGAATTAATAATCTTTTTTCAGTGTTGAAACAACAGTTCTCGCCCATTTGAATATGGTCTTTGCCATTAACTCTCTCCCTTATATTTTTTTGCCCCTAAATCCCTTCCTTTGCCTCTATGACCATGTTGAAAGTTGGGGGTGCAGGAGTCTGGGATGTGAATRAACAGCATTGTATAAAACTGACAGCTACAAGGCCTTTCTGATGTTGTTCAGCTGTACATGTATTCTAAAGCAAGGAGTATAGGAACAATTGCTTAAAGGGATGGCTTGGCATCTTACTATGAAGCCCAAGCTGCCCAATTCATGCTTCCTAATCCACACACACCAGCTTTCCCACACGGCAATTTATGGTTTCTTTCCTATTTCTCTAAAGCATGTTGCTGGACTATWAAGCTGAATCACTTACAACTATTACTGTTCCTGCCAAAAAATAAAAAACCTTCAGCCACATTTACTAATGTCATRTGAAACATCACAAATACTATCAAATTAGTGGCATTTCCTTACCGTACCTGAATCATAGCTATTCAGAAATGCTTTATTTTCATTCTTTTAAAATATGTTCCCTTCCAGTCAYAAGATTTTTGGACTAAAAAGCCTCAGGTCTGATTCATTTTCCTTTTGTAGGAATTAAAATTCAAATCATGACCTTAGAGGGACTTTAAAATTGCTTCCTGATTCGATCTTTAAACCAGCATTCTGGGKTTTTTTAATCTTCTGAGGCAATATCTAGAATAATGAGACTGTTGAAAACATGTGAATAATATGAACGTCACTTCCATACTCTTTGGCTTGAAAAAGGAAAAGGTTTTGCTTTTTAACACAATCTATCCCAACTATAATAGTTGCAAGTAGCAGGGTGGAAAAGTTTCCCTGTAGTGTAAGTAAAGGACAGCCTTATCTCATCTTCTGTCTCACAAGGCAACAAAACTGTTGTCTGGTCACTGAGCAGGTCTTCAGTCAAGGAAGAGCAGATGTTAGATCCGAAATTAAGAGAACTGTCTCATCCCAGAAGAATATGTGGCATGTGATGCAAGAGGAAGAGCCTGAGAGATCAGCAACAACACAACAAAGAAAGGAAAACATCTAATTTTTGTCTCCTTTCTCTCTCTCACATGCACAGACACAAGCTCAGAACAATATCTCAGGCAGCTAAGAGCTTTGACAAAATTGGATGTAATGTGAATGCTGGAGTAGCCCCAATGAAAAATGCGGGTATTTTAGGGTTAGGGGCTACAAATTTGGTCTAAGGTAATTGGTGGGATTCACAGTAGCACTTGAGAAYATCAGGTCCCTTTACGATTCAAGGAATGACTCCAGTTTTCTCAGGTTAAGAGAAACAAGCCCTGAACTGTTGAGATGCCCTGGCAGAGGATGTTAACCCATAGTATAAATCCTGGGCTCTCATATTGCTGTGAAGWTACCTAGCACCGGTTTTTTGGTTTGTTTTATTTCCAGCCACTCTTTAATGCAAAATATCCACAAGTTCTCAGCAGAGATAAGACCTTAGATTTCTGCTTTCCCAGGATGGTACCCAGTCACTGTCTCTCCTAAAATCACACTGAACCCTATTATCTCAACAGTTACCTGGGCTCTGGCAAACACTGTGAGCCAGCTGCCACTCTTTCAGGCTAGCAGAGAGAATTGTGCAAAAAAAGCCATAAACCTGAATATCACTGAGAAAGCAAACCATATATTCCTGCAAGTAAGAATATACMGTCAGGCTTGCACAGCATGTGGAAAAAGCAAGACCTGTGGGAGACTAAAAGGCCTTTTGGCACAATGTATGAAATGGTATATTCCAGTCTGCCTAATTAAGAGGCTTTTGAACAACAAGCAGAGGCATCCAAAAGACCATATCTGATGGTGATGGARAACTTTGGCTTTCTTTAGGAAAATTTTACAGCAGTATAATCAACCATCAAGTTTAGAAACATACTGGGTTTAGTGTTGTTGGTTTGGTTTTTTCCCCCTAAAGAGCTAGAGAATCAACTAGAAGGATGACTATCTCRGCTTTCTTTCTGGCTAATTAGGAGGAACTGACTGAGGATCCAAAGGTAAGTGGTAATTTTTGAGAAAATGGCTGTGAAGAATAACATTCACTACTCTAAGGAATGTGTGAAAAGGGTCTGTAGAGAGAGGCTAGGAAGTAACTTGTTTGCTTGGTGTGCAAAGAGGTAGGTAAGATGTCTGGGAAAGACAGCCCAATTCAAAGCAGGCAGGTGATCTGTTAGGGATTGTATCACATGTATAAAAGTAAACTTCCCTAACGCAAAGGACAGGTAGGAAGCAAAACATASTGAGAAGTGGTTGTGGCTGAATTAAGAGCCCTTAAAAGGTTTGAAAATAACAGTTTTAAAAAATCATATAAATGACTAAGAATGGACATAAATGGATAACATATTGTGAGAAGAGAAAAAAAAAAMCAAAAAAAAMCACCAGAAAAATACACAATGTAAGTTATTCTTAGTGAAGGAAAGAAAAATCTGTATAAATACTTCGGAAGCAAGAGAAAAAAACAACAAGGAAAACAGAAGTTCATTACCAGATGGGAAAGAAAATCCTGGCAAAAAGCAAATGACACACAGTAGACTAAAGTGGTGTTTGCTTTCTCTTAAAGGCCTCATTACAAAAGTGGCATACAATCCCAAGTCAGAATGAGGTTCAATAAAGACAGAGTGAAGAAACAGAAGAAAAGCATTAAGGAAAATTTAAGGAATAAACAGCTCATCAGTTCATCTGCAATTCACTCTGCAGTGCTTACAGCAGTAGCTGGCTAAGTCACCTCGTCGTTTGTTGGTGTCTTTGGTACCACATAAGGGACGGGTGGTAGTGAGAACTGAGGAGAGACAAACATCTGATTGTCTCTAAAAAGAGAGAAGGATCTCACAGAGAAGCTCAGGTGGCTYAGCCTCACTCAGGCTGTTGGAATGAGACTTTAACACATCACTATTACATAAACTATAATAATGTGGCAAAAAACAGCCAGCAWGAAGTTTTCAAAACAAATCAAATCAAACCATTCTAGTTTGTTGTTGTGGGAGGAAGACGAAGGAGGTGCAGATAGTCCATATAATTTGCATTGTAGATAACTTATAAACTTGAATTTTTAAGAGTTTTATACTGTCTCCCTCTATGCTCCTATAAAAGAGCGCAGGAAAAACGTTCTAGATAAAATCATTGTATTTTCAGAAGTGACTGATGAAAAACACTTGTAGAGTGTTTTACAGGGAGGTACTGTACTCTGTTTGTTTCTGCACGTGGCATTTCAATTAATAAGGGCTGGAATCAAGCAYGTAGTGATGAAATATTAGACTGACCTCTCAGTGGAACGAAGTTAAACTGTGCACAACACCTCACATTGCAATTTTCCTGTGAGCCAATGAAGCCAGGCTGGTGCACAAAGGGTGAGTGTGTGTTGGTGTGGCATTAACAGCTGTGCTGCATGTGAAGAAAGAAAAGGGTTAAATATTCTCCCTGACTCGATGTTTATGGGGCCCCAACCGTAGTACTGGGAAACCTCAGTGGAGAAAAGTAAAGAGGGGTATGCTTTTTGAGGGAAGGTTAACAGACCTGTGCCTGTTTGTCCAGGAAGGGGAAAAGTGAAGCAGATGCCAAGCTGCAGAGGTGAAGCCACTCACCTTGCTTTGCCTAGAGCAGACTATATCCTTTTGTGTCTTAAAGGTTAAATTGATAAGGATACCACAGTTTTCCCAAGACATTTATTGCAGGTCTAGACTTACTTTTAACATTGCATTTTTCCTTAGCCCCATTATCTTTAGGTTAAACCCCACTTTTTTCTTCTCTCTTGTAGGCTTTTTTTAGATCTCTGATCATTCATTTGATTTTCCTTCTTTGAGTTCTGTGCAACTTTCCTAAGCACATTGCCCAACCCTGATTATCCTCCTTAATCTATCTCTTTTAAGGAACTGCCAGTTCTCTTTAACACTTTCTGTGTGCATTGGCCTCCCATAAACCCTAATTTGACAATTCTCTGACTGGATTGAAGTGCACTGTCTTGCACTCTACTGTTTTATCTCTTTTTGTTGTTCTTTCTTTGTAGTCTCAGGACTGTAAAGCCTGTCATTTCACTGGCTGTCCTAAATTTTTCATTCTTCAGTTGTTATTCCTTCTTTATTAGAAAAAGATCTCATAAAACCTCTAGGTGTTTGCTATTTTAAATTTCCCTGCTCAAACCAAACCAAACCAACCAAACAAACAAGCCAAAACAAAACAACAAAAAACCCCACAAAACACAAAACTTCCCAAAGCTTTCCAAGAATTGGATGGACAGACTTCTTTTTCCAAAAGTCCCTGAGTGAGTGACAGTTTGATGGCTTTAATCAGACAAACCCCTCTTTTCTGGAGAACTTCACTGGTTTCTCTGAAGGAGTTTGATCCACTTGGATTTCAGTTTGATGTCCTGTACAAGGTTCCCCCTGTGACAGCCACAATATTTCTTTCTTTTTTAATTACCCAGATATTTCCAGCAGTCCTAACCCACTACATTTCTATTCTATACATCCAAATATACAAAAATATGACCAGAACATAAGAAATGTGGTTCCTCAAAAGGGTAAAGATTTGGAAATCTGACACAAGATTTAGCTTGGATGAGTGACTGGGAATAAAGTGAATGTCTCCTTTTTTTCTTAGTTTCTACTCTGTCAATCAGAGCACCATTTTATTTACCTTTGAATTTTTCATGTCTGCATGAATCTACAATACTACTGTACAGATACTGTACTGTACAGATACATGTACTGTTTATACTTTTCATATAAACACATCCTATTTGGAAACTCTTCTCCAAGTTTTAGCAAGCAGAGCTGCCCTTGCTTTCTTTCTGCCATTCATCCACATGACACACTTCATTTTAATTAAAAGATTAACAGGTAATCTGGGGCTTGAAGAAGCAGAAGTATAAACCATCTTCTAGTATAGGGAGGACAGCGAGAAATTATCTATTCAGTAGAGGATAACAACAAATGCTTCATAGAATCATAGAATCATAGAATCATAGAATCACAGAATCATAGAATCATAGAATGGTTTGGGTTGGAAGGGACCTTAAAAATCATTTTGTTCCAACTCCCTTGCCATTGGGAGGCACACCTTCCACTAGACCAGGTTGCTCAAAGGCCCATCCAGCCTGGCCTTGAACACTTCCAGGGATGGGGCAGCCACAGCTTCTCTGAGAAACCTGTCTCTGTTTCTCACCACTCTCACAGCAAAGAATTTCTTCCTAGTATCTAATCTAAACGTATCCACCTTCAGTTTAAAGCCATTCTTACTTGTTTTGTCACTACGTGTCTTTGCGAAAAGTCCCTCTCCAGCCTTCTTGTAATCCCTCCGGTTTGGATCACTATTTTAGCAAGAGACACAATACATATTAAGAAATTTTCTGACTCTAAGACAGATGAAACATAGGGATGGAATTTGTGGAATATGCTTCACTAAGAGGTTTTAAAAAATAGGCTGGATAAATGTGTGTTGGCAGTCATCTATTTGAAAGATTAATATTGTGGTGACATATGAACACAGAGCTACACAAAGGTCTTGGAGACCATTCCGGAGTGCTGTAAATATAGATATAATTAATGGTTCATGTCATGCCATCTCAAAAAATAAGTAGCCTTCCTGGAAACAGAAGACATTGCCTCTTCAACATAAAAAACATTGAAAGAAAAAAGAACCCTTTAACATTCAAAAGAGATTTCACTGTTGTGATAAAGAGATTTCACAAAGAGTAATAAAGAAAATGTGAAATGTCAACACACCAAATAAAATGTTCCTTAGACTATTCACAAGATCCTGATTGAGTTTGAGCTCATTATATAAACAGTACCTTCAGCAGCAGGCAAAAATCTGCACAGAAAAACCGAGTAAAAAACCATTCTGCTGTTATTAATAACTCTAGAGGGCAAGATCAGCATTGTACTTGAATATAATGTTCAAACCTCTCAAAGTTTATGGCTAAAGAAAAATGGCTGAAGAAAAACATTTCTTTGGCTGATTTGAAATTTCAGCTTTGATGTATTGGGAAAAGAAGTTCTAAGACCTGAAAAAAAAAATGTTGAAAGATATTGAAAGTCTTTTAGACAGATTAGAAATAAAGCCTATCCTCTCTTCTATTTTCCTGTTGGCACAGGTAACAAGCACATATCAGTGTATGGTGGCAGGTCTAGCAATTGAGACTCAGGTTACATGATGTTGTATTTTTCCTCATCCTTTGTGTAGTAAGAATATGGAGATACCAAAATATTTGGAACAAGATGCAAAGTCAGCATGTATTGTAAAAAACAGTGGGGTTGTTTTTTTTCTTTCAGCTTCTGGACTCATAACAACTGATCCATTAAAGAAGTAGGACCCTGTCAGCTGATTCCATTTGACTGAAAATAAGCCTGTTTTCCTTAACCATTTTTCCTCAARCCCTTTGATGTCAATCTCTACCATCAGATGGATTTTCAGACTGAAAATCACAAGTCCTGAGTATAAAATCTGAATAGTGACCAGAAAAATTATGCTGTCAACCTTTTCTTTTTAGCTACATTTAACAATATTTATTTGCTTATCTACAAAATTAAGCTATTTTACTAACAACCCTTTGGGATTTGGGTAATGGAAATCATCATGAGCTGAATTACAGTCACTGGGCAGGGGTTCTGCTTTCAGCTACCGGCTGCTCTCCCAGCTCTCCTGAAGATGTGAAAATTTGTCTCTGAAACATGGTCCTTCGTGACTCACATCTTTAGCCCTTTTGTTCTTAGCATTTTTTTTGCAACTTTACCTTTCTCTCTATTCTAATGCAGTAATATAAAAGCATGGATAATATAGGCTTACAAATATATGGGCACATAGTGTAAATACATACGAGATGTACTACAGTACAAAAATATTCTGTKTACATAAGTTGGTTATAGAATATAAGCATTGACTTCAGGAGCTTTAATCGTATTTTACTGCAGTGTTTCAAAGGCTGTGGCTGAACTTGTGCTCCCATGAGAATGAATTCCACCATACGGAAGCCAGTTTTAATAAGACCCTTTGAGATAGATGATGCTAAATGCATTAATTATAAATGCGTGAAAAGAACTTATGATCACTTACCTAGASATCTTTTGGGAGAATGAAAGGGAAAAATCCAATATTTTTCTGAAGAGTTGCAAAGTATTTTAAAGTCTGTTCACACAAATAAGGGCCAAAACATTGGCTTCTCAGTGTAAATCTATTTTTCTATCCAACCTTTTGCTTTTCAGAGCCAACATTTAAACTATCTTATTGATTACATGGAATAATGTGTGCACTAAATAGAATGTTAATGTTGTTTTCTGTGCTTGCTAGGAAGAAATGGTTCCAGGCACCTGTCTCATTTTCTCCAGACACATCATCTGGAAAATGGGATGATTTGTGGAATTGTGCTCAAAGGGTGATGAAGAAGCCTTTGTTTAAAAGGTGCTTTAACTCAGACTYGACAAAGTAAATGAAGTGTTGCCACATCAAGTAAGGTTGTTTCAGTTTGTTCAGGGGGGTTTTGTTTGATAGGTTGGGGTTGTTTTTCTGTTTGTTTGTTGTTTGGGTTTTTTTTAAGAAACAAGCAAGTATATCATGGCTTTTATTTCTGAGGAAGTGAATATCAACAGCAAAAGACAAAATGAGACAATCCTGACTTCCCTACGTGACAGAGAGCTGCAAACAACCAAGAGGAGCTCAGACACTRGAAATTGCTACAGATTCTTCCAATGAGTGACAGAAATCTTGGAAATTCAGAAGTGCAAGTTTCTTCCAAATAAGAACGTGAGTCAATACCCATATACAMATATATCACACTGAGGATGCATTTACCTTATAATCCCTTAGCATAAACGTTGACCTGCTGGAGAAATATATTCAAATTGTTATTACAGCTTGCGACAGGAATAGCATTTGAGCAGGTAGTCTCCGTAACTACATGTCATGTTTCTTTGGTGAGAATATGGGAATGATAAAACATGAAGACCTCGGATGACTGTGGAGGCTCTCCAAAGCAATGGTGACATTCCATTTCAGGCACAGCTGGTGGATTTGTGGATACCAAGAAGGTTTGAGGAGGCTTCTGGTGGAATACCTATCTCWTAATGTGGCTGTAAGAATAGTTCATGTGTCATTCTGAATAAAAATCAACAAATAACGTGACAAAGAAAAGTCTCAGGATGAACATGGCATTTCTTTCATGTTTAGTGAATAACTCCGAGTAAATTGTGATCTTGAATGCATCTGTTGCTTGAAATAGGAGGTATTTAAGCACAAACTGAAAATATTTGCATTTATAAATTCAGGCTGAGATTTACACTAATGAAACAATTAGCTAACTTAGAGTTTTCTTAGAATCACAGGTAGATGAAATGAAATGAAATGAAATAAAACAGAGACTGCAAGCGTTTTTCAGTTAATATTAGTGGCACTTGCAGTAAACAGAAGACAAACATTTATYTCAAAATGCACCTGACTTCAACTGTTCTGCCTCTCCTCCCCTTTCTCTCTGAATAGAAGACAGCTGTGTAGATAGTGAATGGAAATTTTGTTCTGGTTTTCTCCACTGCTGATATTTTATTTATGACATTTCATTTTTGTATTGCATCTTCCTTGAATTGAATAGTTTTGCAGCAAGATGTACACAGTAAGCTATTTGGAAATAAAGATTCCAACCTATTCCAAATCATACTATATGATGAAAAACTGAATATTAACTGAAAGTACTTACTGCTTCTTTGCTAAGATAGCACATCTCAGCACTGTCACGGATAATTTGAAGTGTTCTGATGCAGTGTARTAGAAGATGAACATTTCAAGCTGGATCAAGAACAGCTTCACAAACTGGGTGCAAATGTGTGTAGAATGTGATCCTTACAAGAGCACTAGCAATTAATGTAAGTTCTCAAACTGTCACAGCAGATATTATTAGTTACATTAGGCAGTATTATTTTGGATAAAACAAAGTTTATTTGATCTGATAACAAGCAAAAGACACTATATTGCATTTTGAAGGTTTTTCCAAACTGAAAGATGCTACAAACATAAAGGACAAAAATAAATTCCTGAAAGATTAATTAAATAAATAGAAATCAATGGAGGTAACATTTTCAAAGCAAGAAAGAGAATGTCAGAAAGGAATTGCAGCTAAGAAATCTCAATGTAATAGGCTACAGGAAATGTGACATGCAGTAATGGGCCGTGATGGTTAGACAGGCTGGTTTTTGAGCTAAAAGGGATAGTTTTGCAGTTTCTGTTGAGATCAGAGACCAGACTGCTGGCCAGATGACAGGTGTTCAAGGGCAGCCCTAGAAGAAATCTCAGGGTGTCTCATAGTCTCAGGACTATTTTGCCCAAACAACTCAGATTTACATAGGGAATGAAAATGCAAAATGTTTCCTCTTTATACAGCACTCCACAGGCTGCAGTTTGATTCCAGCCTGCTGTGGAGTGCAGTACTGGCCATCAAAGTCATATGGTTTCAGAAATGACTCAAGAAAAGACACAGTTGGAGAAGAGGAATGGGCAGAGAAGGCTTCCAGAGCAAACTGGCCAAGATTAGTTAAACTCCACAGAATATTTAGTATTACATAGTCACAGAAATAGATGCTGTCCTAAACCTATGCCTGCAGTCACATGCAACTGATAGGAGCTCATTTGATATGAAAGATACTATTTTAATCTGCATTTGAGGTTTAAAACCCATGTGAGAATAAAGATGGAGTTGCAAAATGTTTCTGGAATCTTGCAATTCCTTTCTCATACAAAAGAATAGCATCCAAAACCCACCCCCAAACCCACTCAAACCAGCAGACGCCCTTTATCATCATCCCCTTCTCATTAAGAAATTATTAAGCTGGCATTGAATGCATTGTGAAAGTTTATTTTGCATGCACTCTCAGACACCCACATTCCCCTTCTGTCCAGCACCTCCTGTGTCCCAGCTAAAAAAGGACACAAGTTTGGGGCATTTTTTGAGACCCTCTGTCTGTCCCGCAGGCATTGGCCATGTCCTAGAGCCCTCACACAGCTGTACAGCCAGGGAACAGTGTACAATGCACAGAGCCATGGCACCAAGGAGCTGGTTACTGTGTAGGAAATGAGCAACTTGAGCTGATTGTCCTCAGGATGGTGGGATTTGGGGTCATGGAGACCCCAGCAGGAGCAGCTGTCCCTGAAGGGCCCAGCCTGGGGAAGGGCCTGACCTGGGGCACGGACATGGGGGAGCAGCAGGGAAAGAGTTTTAATTTTGCCTTTGTTTCTCACTACTCGATTCTCTTTTAAATGACAATAAATTAAATTACTTTTCATAGAATCATAGAATATCCTAAGTTGAAAGGGGCCTRCAATAATCATGAAGTCCAACTTTGTGGCCCTGCACAGAAAACCCCAAGAGTCACACCATGTTTCTGAGAGAATTGTCCAAATGCTTCTTGAGCTCAGACTGGCTTGGTGCTGTGACCACCGCCCTGGGGAGCCTGTTCCAGGGCCCAACCACTCTCTGGGCGAAGAATCTTTCCCTGATATCCAGCTTAAACCTCCCCTGACACAGCTTCAGGCCGTTCCCTTGGGTCCTGTCACTGGYCACCACAGAGAAGAGATCAGTGCCTGCCCCTCTGCTTCCCCCCATGAGAATATTGAAGACCACGATGAGGTCTCCTCTCAGTCTTCTCTTCTTCAGGCCAAACAGACCAAGTGACTCCAGCTGCTGCTCCTCTGCCTTCCTCTCCAGACCCTTCACCATCTTCATAGCTCCCCTTTGGACGCTCTCTAATAGCTCTATAACTTTCTTATATTGCGACTCCCAAAACTGCACACTCGACTTCTCCCAAGTCTAGTCTGTTTTGCCTGTGATGGTAAATGATGAGTGATCTTCCTGTCTGTATCTTAAACCATGAGCTTTTCCCCTGTCCTGCTGAGAAGGGGGAGTGAGTGAGTGAGTGAGTGAGTGAGTGAGTGAGTGAGTGAGTAGGTGTCTGGCTGCTGGCCAAGGCCACTCCACCACAGCAGTTATTGAAAGCTGAATGAATTAAATAGTAGCTGTCTCAGCATAGGCAGATACGCTATACACTTGCAAATTTTGTAGTTACGATACTAGCACTAATCATGTAAAATACCTGTGACTTCATTTTGGATGCTGTCACCACTCATTGTTCCTTTCCTGTTCTTGGTAATAACTCACAAAGCTCAAATATGTTAGTTGAGATGTAAAGTTTGTCATAGGACTGAAGAAATATAGCCAAAATAACGCTGAAAGGAAAAAAACCCCAAACCTGCATTCAGGTATGTCTCTGTAGATTCCCCTCTTGATTTTATTTCCTTGCAGATGTGAAAGTCCACTTGGAAGTGTAGCATTTTTATGAAGTAGGCTGTTGATTRATATATTTCACAGCAGGAAAATAAAAAGAAAAATACAAAAAACCCCAAATCATCAGTGACTCTGAGGTAAAGTTTCAACGAACTGATCGTTGTTTAAATAGTGTCTGTTTCAATCTCTGCTCTTCCAAACCTATTTAAGGGCAGAGCAAACAAAAAGAAAATCAAACAAACAAACCCCGACCTACAAAAACCCTGTCAAACCCAGCTGACGTGCAGATAAAGGAAGAGCTAAAGTGMTGATGATGAAATTCAAGGTGTGTGATGTCCACAGGTATGTATGAGATTCAGTTTATTGCAGATTGGAGCTATGTTCTGTCATTTTCACCCATTCTAACATCCACCAGGAATCATAGCAAGGAGATTATTAAATCCTGAGCTAATATTTCGAGTGATGATACAAAAGCACTTTAATTTAAAAAAAACCCAAACAACAAACAAGCAGGCTATAAAGAGTTCTTATGTACTATAAAAATGGTTGGATAACTTGTATCAATAGCAATTTACCCTGTCTAATCCTTATCATCTCTATCGGTTTTTTCTCTATTATTATTATAGCATTTTCAGTTTAGGTACAAATCCCAGCAATCATCTACCATATTGCATTAAAAAGGGGATTAAGCTCATCCTACTTAATGTATCTCCAGTGCTGATATCTTTGTCATAGCTGTTTAGGCTTCTCTTCTAGTAGACACAGAGAGAATAAATAGAATTAATGTTGTTTCAGGTGTGTTGCATCACATGGAACTTCAGTGAGTAGTACAAGTTTTAAGACAAGGAAATTGTGTTCTGACCTTCCCTGTTTAATTTGACAAGCTCTCTGTATTGACCACAGGGGCTTGGAGTGAAATGCTTAAAAAGATTTTGTATTGAGCTATTGAATGTCATCTGTGAGTTTGAAGTGTAACTTTTGCAATGCCTTTGGACAAGTGAACAACTGCTCTGCATGTAGCTGTTACTTGTTTCCCCTTTCTTACATGGTAGATGGACAGACAGACGCTGCTTTGAGTTCTCCAAACTGTGTTCTACAGAAACAAAATGTCTGGASTAAAGCAATTTTTCATAATGTCAARGTTTCAAAAGTGACYTTCTCTGTCTAGGAAAAGGGTAACAGATGTCCCTTGTGTTGGCCTTCAAAGCTAAACGAGAAATGTAGAACAAAACAGAACATTGCTTACTGCAAACAATCAGTAAGGRTTTTTCTTCTTAAATGTAAGTATTAAAGAATAAGAGAGAATGTCTTTTCCCTTGTAACATGTAACATTAACAGAATGACTAAAAACATTCTTTGTCTTTTTGGGAGAAACCTGTGCACCTTCAACTAATCAAGAATTGGGGAAACACGTTGATTCCTTAAGCCGTGCTTGCCTGAAGTTTGTAAGTATAAAACCTCTCTTTTCACAACTGCTTGTTCTGCAGTCTATTCAGGAAGCATTTTTCCACATTACAGCACAATATAAGCACTGATGTGACCAAGAAAAACAATAAGCAAAGCAAGTAGGTAAAAGCTTCTCTGTCTTTGATTCAGTTTTTAGCATCTTCCTGTAAAATCGCTGAATAAAATAATTGGAGTTTGAAAAAGCAGGTGAGTTAGTCACATGTGGAYACAAGAAGAATTTTTTCAGAAACTTCGTGAAGAAACTTCATATTTCCAATTCATTATGGCAGTTCTTCTCATATTTTGGAGACAACAATGGCTTTTGCTCTCACTGTAAAAAAAAATCTTTGCTAAAGATGCCTAAACATTATTAGATATGAGTTTGTTATGATCAAATCCTATTAAAAAACTGACTTTTCTTTACAATTCATCAATTTACCTAACATTCATCACATCATCCTCTTGGTTTTGCAACAGGTTTAATTCACCAGGTCATAGCATTTCAAAATTGAGATAATACAGATCTTTTCTGAGTGTACAACACAAAATATTTCTTTTAAAAACATATTTTTTCTTATATTCTCTAGGCATTTTAGTAATAGAATTTTTCTTTCCAACAACTTAAAGCAGTAGAATTTTATCTTATAGTCAAATAACACAAAACTGTTTTCTTTGTCCTACAAGTTCATAAGCATAGGACTCTCCATGGACTAAGTATTCTTTTATATAACAAAGAAATATTGGAAATGCAATAGGCTTAATTTATTTACCCTCAAGAGGAATCTGGAATGAATGAAATTAAAAGATGTTTTTATAAATAAGAGTATGTTTGATTYTCTTACTTCGATTGACATTTTTCTTTAAAGTGAAGTACACTTCAATATCTTACATATGCCCTTTCCATGTTCTTCTTTATGACCATTAGTCACTCTTCTCAGCACTCCCTTACCACTCTAATGCTAAAGAATTGGGCACCCTTCTCCTTACTTAGCAAAAAGTTACTTTATAGAAGACAAATTGTTATGTGAGTGTTAGCAAGGCTGTATTCTTCAGGTATTCAAAATCTAAATTTTTATGTAGGATACACAAACAGAGATGACTAGCATTCAAAAAGCTTCAGTGCCATGGTATGAGCAGCACTCCTGCAAGGAGTACCAGCTATAGAATCCAAAATGTGAGGACTTTGAAATACAGAATCGATAATCAGTGATGTGTTAGAGTGAAATCACAAAGACTAGAGTTTTACTAAGCAATAAATAGGTCCACAAATACATAACAAGGGGTTTGGAATATGTGCAAGGAAAATTGAATATAAGGAACAGTTGCTACTACATGAATGGAAATGTCAAAAYGAAACAACAGAAAATATACAACCTAAATGAAGGAGATTTACTTAAGACAGASAGCAGACAATCTCTGTGCTCTGTTTACACAGTATTTATAAAAAATCCTAAAAATGGCAAAAAGTAGCAGAGCGGGCCAGAAATGCAGAAATCTGGGTTTAGTGTATACTCAAAGCCACATAATCTTATTTTATTAAAACAAGTGGTTTTCAATAGTCTTGAATTCGGTACCAGTACGGCTCTACAAGAATGAGATACTTGTCTGGCTCAGTTGTCATAGAAACAATCATTTACTTCCATCTGGATAATCTTTATCATTACGGACCTGAAGCCAATTGAAAAAGTGAGTGAACTGTGATTTCTGTAATTTAAAAAAAAAAAAGACAAATGTCCTATAACCTACTATACTTTAGATTAATAGGGCAATTGTGCTCACAGAATCAGAGAATCACACAATGGTTGGGGTTASAAGTGTCTTCAGAGAAGGAAACTCCACAACTTCTCTGGGCAGCCTGGTCCAGTGCTCTGTTACCCTTGAAATAAAGGAGTTTTTCCTCCGCTCATTGGCTCCTCCACCACCTCTGACAAAAAGTTATTTTTGATGTTCTGCAGGAGCCTCCTGGACTGTGTGTACTCTACAGATACTGGGGTGGTTGGATTTCCCCATGAGGTCCGGGGCCTGTGATCCTGTGGCTATTCCCAGCTTTCCGTAGAAGGCCTCATCTMTTTCCTTTTCCTGATAAGGTGGTCTCTAATAAACACCCACAAGAGTTTCACTCATGTTAGCCCACCCCTTAATCCTTATCCATAAATTCTCAACTAATTATTCATCCTCCCCTAGACTTCAATACATTCCAGTTTCTCTCTCACAGAAAGAGAAACTCCACCACCTCCCAGAATCACAGAATCACAAAATATTCTGAGTTTGAAGGGATCCACAAGGATCATCGAGTCCAACTCTCACTCCCAGTTGGATGCAATGGTCTGGGTGTTGTCACTTTCGACCCTGCCCTCCAAATCCTTCATTTTAAAGCTCACCTCACAGACCTGACCTGCCTGCTGCCAGAGATTCCCTTGTCTCTTCTAGGCGGGTGGATCCCATTCCTCCCTAGCAGGCTATAGTCATCAAAGAATGTTCTGATGTCATCAAAGCTCATGACAACAAAGTCCACGACAACACCAGCTACKAAGTCAGATGTGGATTTCCATTATACATCTATTTCTGGCTACATCCTTTCCTTTAACTGGTAAAATGGAAGAAAAGATAACTTGGGCACCATTTTTCAGTTGTACCCTCAGGGCTTTATAGTCTTCCTTGAATCTGCCCAGATTTTATCTTGCAATGTCATTCATGCCTACATGAAAGAGTAGCAGTGGATAGAAGTCTGTGTTCTTGATAAGCTGTGGCACCCTCTCAGCAACATCACAGACCTTGGCTCCCAGAATGCAGCATAACTCACATGACTCCCTGTCAGGCTGGCAGATGGGTACCTTGGCTTTAACCCAAGACAGAAAAAAACGAATGTCTGACTGGCTCTTTACTTTTTGAATGTCTTTTCAGGTGCAGATTCTGCTATCATGAATCTACTTCAGTATTACTTTGATTTAATGACAAGACCTAATGTAATAGTGAGGTTATCCCTGTTTTAATAAACTTAACACTGTATGATTGTCAGAGGTGACCTCAATCCAGAGAGCCTGTGGATGCATTTGGTTAAGACATGTCACATTTTCCAACCAAAAAAAAGAGAGAGAATGGCTGGGAAAATTTATAGCTAGGTTCTGAACAGATAGTCTTCAGTAGGAGTCACAGAATCACAGAATCACGGAATCACAGAATGGGTCAGGTTGGAAGGCACCACAGTGGGTCTTCTGGTCCAACCTTCCTRCTCAAGCAAGGTCATGCCAGAGCACCTAGCACAGGATTGTGTCCAGACATTTCTTGAATATCTCCAGTGAAGGAGACTCCACAGACTCTCTGGGCAATCTGTTCCACTGCTCAGTCACTGCACAGGAAAGTTCTTCCTCATGTTCAGGTGGTCCATCCTCTGACACCTCCCTGCARACACTGACAGACATTGATGAGGTCCCTCTCAGTCRTCTCTTCTTGGGGCTGAACAGGCCCAGCTCCCTCAYCCCTTGCAAGAGAGATGCTCCAGTCCCTTAATCAACTTTGTTGTCCTCCACTGGACCTGTTCCAGKACTCCATGTCTGCCTTGTACTGAGAAGCTCATAGCTGGACACAGCACTCCAGGTGAGGCCTCACCAGGTCTGAGCAGAGGGGCAGGATCACCTCCCTGACCTGCTGGCAATGCTCTTCCAAATGCACACCAGGATACCACTAGCAAAGAAACGAAGATCATATTTATACTCTTGAACTATAACAAGAAACCTTCCTGTACAAGAAAATTCCCACAACTAGCTGGCCTTCTCCAGCAGCAACATTGCAAGGCACTAATGTGTGAGTTGTAACACATCCCACTTGCACAGGGACATTTATTTAGTGATGCAATGAACACGATCTGGAACTCACTGAGTCATCTCATTAAAACATACGTTGTCACTTTTACGGGTTGACTAGTCAGACTAGACCTCCACTTCAAAGAAGCAGCTTTTTAAATCCTAAAGCAAAACAAATTGCAGTTATCACTATGTAAGATATTTCRAGTATGTCTGTTATGGGCTGACATGTAGGGGATTAAGGAAAAACGAATGCTATGTTTGTCATTACAGAATATTTCAAGAGTCACTTATTGACTGAGCAGTCTTATCAGGAAATCATTTGATTAAGGGAAATGTTGCTATTAATTCCTGTTGTAACTCWACCATATGGATCAATGATTGTCTAATTCAACTCTACTCCAATAGTACAGCTGCTAATCCTCTGTGCTGGTGGGTAAACATGGATTGGACTTTCGAACACATAATGCAAACACCATTTTCGCTTATTTATAAAACAAAAAAACAAAAAGAAAGGCTGGTAATGGAACAGAATGACAAGAACAATTTGTTCTTTAATTATTTCCTAAGCAAATGAAGAGTYATCTGAAGAGTCCAGGCCCTTGCAGTACACAGCCTTGGAGGGACTTTAATTCCTCTGCTGACTTGGATCTGCAAGACAAATTCGGGTACTCTTGAGACTCTGCAATGTCTTTGCTATCAGCTGTCCCCTCTAAAACGCATTGCAAGTGAACAATAGACAGTCCAGCTATTTTAATCACATAGGCTTGAGATTTTTGCAAATGAATGCAAAATTGACAAAAATATAAGAAATGAGCATTGTATCAATAGATTTCACACTGTAGGGATAGTAACACAGTGTACCCAAACATACACTTATATTATCATTGGATTCCAGTAAGAATTATTATTTTATTCAACCAGTCTGTGGATATGGAAAACATAATTATGAAAAACTGTTAGATAATAGGTCAACATGACCCGGCAGTGTGTTCTTGCAGCCCAGGAAGCCACCTGTGTCCTGGGCTGCTTCAAAAGCATGGGCAGCAGGTCGAGGGAGGTGATTCTCCCCCTCTACTCTGCTCTTATGCGACCCCACCTGGAGTGCTGCATCCAGCTCTGGGGCTCACATAAAAAAGACATGGACCTGCAGGAGTGCATCCAGAGGAAGGTCACCAAGATGATCAGAAGACTGGAGCACCTCTCCCAAAGAAACAGGCTGAGAGGCAAGACACTAAKATGACAAAGATACTGATTCTAATTAATTTCATTCTGTAAGAAAACTTGTGATGTCAGGTCTGTTTATTGGTAGGAAGGGGCTGAAAAATGCTTTGCCAAACATACTTGTCTTTGTTGAAACAGCACAGTCCATTGAGCCCACCTAGAAAAGCATCGTCGTTATATATGTGGTTCTGCTTATACTGGCTTTTGCTGTGTTAAAATTGAATGTGCTCAAGGATATATATAAGATATATAGATATAGACGATATAGATATAGATATAGATGATATAGATATAGATTAGAGATAGAGATAGAGAGATAGATATAGATATAGATATAGATAGATATAGATATAGATATAGATATAGATATAGATATAGATAGAGATAGAGATAGAGATAGAGATAGAGATAGAGATAGAGATAGATATAGATATAGATATAGATATAGATATAGATATAGATATAGATATACATATACATATACATATACATATACATATACATATACATATAGATGATATAGTTATAGATAGATAGATGATAGATAGATAGATAGATAGATAGATAGATATACACACACCAGAATTCACTACATGTCCTGATCAACAAAGCAAAGTTTTGGTTTTGAATGGCTGAGCAGCTGCAGATTGGATGTAGATGATGTAGACCAGAGCTTAAATGGAAATATGGCACTATTCTGACTACCTCAGAAACTAGATAGGGACACAGGGATACTTTACTATCTAAATGTTTATAAACTCAGTGTAAATAATTGGCTTTGCTGACAATTGTATTGAAAAAACCTATTTATTTCCTAGATTTGGTTTTCAAATTCACTAGACGTTACTGGCATTAAAAGCATGAGAAATGCCAAACTGAATTGTGTAAGGATTGCATTGCTCTGATATCTTGTGTCAAACTACACAAGTTTGGGGAAGTTTATGACAAACCTGCRGCAGCTGAATGTATGGCTTAATAACCCAGCCATCAGATTGCCATTCAAAGATTAGCTCCAGGCTGGAAGCAAGAGATTTACTTCCCTCTCAGTTTGTGCTGTAATTGTAATGAATTATGGTTTTTATACACAGAATTGTTACCAGTCCTCTTCTAAATCCTCTTTACTTCCAGCCTAAAACTGCTTCCTGAAGCAAAGGGTTCTCTCAGATAATTACAGTATGAAACAGCACTTATTCCCTCTTTGCAGTTTTCAGTTCATCACATTTCAACTTCCTTTAACAGCCTCACATTTATTTGCTATGAAACAAAGGGAACAGAATTCCTTGTCTGACCTTTTCCAGATTATACAATATGTGTACATTTTTTCTTATTACTTAATTTACTTATTTCCTTTCCATACCAAACAACTCTGTTGTTTTCACTTCTTCTTCAGTTTGATATTTATTCCAGGTTATTGGCCCTTGTCAGCACTTCTCAGGTCCTCTAGCTGTGCTACAATACCCTCTTTACGATGAGATGAAGAACAACATACTCCATTCAAAATGAGGTCACTTCTTATGTAGCAAAATAATGATATTCTCATTTTTTTCTTTCATTTATACCTCACATTTTATTTGGGTTTTTTTTCTGAACCTGAAATTGAAAGCAAAACAAGGATCTCTAGTGAATTTTCATGTCAATTTAGCATATAACTAGCTCAATTTTATTACTCTACTATGCACTMCTTTGCATTTAGCAAGAGTGGGTTACATCCAGCTTTTTCTTGATTGCCAAAAGAGCCTATTTGAATTTTTCTAGTTTCTTTCAATCATCTCTAGATTTGACTARCCTGTCTATTTTGTGTCATCTATGAGACATTCTGTGTTCTTACTAAATAATTCTAAATGAAAGGTTTTCATAGTACTTAATGTAAAGTGCAAGTCATAAATGTTACATTTGGTTAGATAATCACTATATTAAAATTAGATTCATCACTTGTGTAATTTCAGTGACACAGTTAGTATTTTACCTAGGAAGCTTCAAGCCCAACTGCAATGTTACATGTGTTTGTGCAGAAAAGATATTAGTAACTGACTCAGATCCTGATTCAGGATGCCATTTGATATAAAACCAGAGATACTAGTAACTGACTCAGATCCCAATGCAGGGTGCCATTTGAAGTTAGTGGCTTCTGAATATTTTCAAATATCATGTTGAACAAACACAAAAAGCTTCAGAACTGCTTTGAGTTGCTCATCCCGTGCATTCCTTCCATGTCCCTAATCCAGACTGTCGTGTTCTTAAACATGAAAAAATGGTGCTCCTGGGACAGAGAGTTACAACTACATATACCAGAAACAAAAGACAAATGACAATTTCTTTCTTTCACTTTTCAGATTGTAGACAAAGATAATGTAAGAATTTTAATAAATATTTGGAGAGCAAAACAACAGAACTCCAGCCTTCTACTGGCATTATTGACAGGATTAGTCCAATCGGTTTTGCACTGTGTAGAAACTGTTCAAGTGCCTTGTGTGTTGATTTTTTTGTACTGGTGTACAGTTCCCTAAAGAAATGGGGCAACTGTAGTGGAATTCATGTTTTGTAAAAGAGCAGATTTTAACCCTGGAATTGGGAATCACTTGGAGATTATTTATTACAAATCAGCATCGTAAACCTGCAACACTTCACATGGCAATCAAGTCATTCAATGTAATTGTGAGCTACAAGTGAATGTTTGTTAATATGCTTATGATGCAAATTGGAGGCCTTTATTATTCAGGTAGAACAGTKTCATAAATAAAGACTTAACATCAAATAACTTTCAGCCTCCATAACACTAAATAACTTTCAGCCTCCAAAGTGGTCATATGTCAGGACTGAGACACTCAGACTTGCTCCAAAAGAGACTTTTGTCTACCACAAAAATTTTTTAATCACATGGCAGTTAATTAATTTTGTCTTATGGGATTTGAAGACTCCAAGTCTGGAAATGCTTGCAATCAGGTATGATATCCTCATGACATGGCAGTAACAACACAAAGGATAGCCCTAAACTTCAGCCCAGTATCTTTAGTTTATCAAAACTTCTGGCTGCAAGGTTTCAACACAGACAGCAGAATGCAGCTGAGGCATGTGTGTTATGCAAAGAACATTTTATTTTCAGTCTCCATCCCCCAACTTTTCTATAGTTTTTATTAATTCTCTTTTTCAAACAATGACAGTTTCTCCCTTATCTGCAGGTACCTGTGGACTGGTTCCAGCTCTTTATTTCATGATGCCCAGAGGGAAACAACATAAGTGGTAGCTCTCCTGCTGGAGCAGATCCAGCTGGTGCTTGGCACATCCCTGCCTCCTCCAGTCTGTGCTCTCTCAAACGTCCTGTTTTTCCACAGGCAAGAGCACCAGGACATAATAGGAGCTACCTCAGCTGAAAATCCTCTTCAAATCTAAGTGCCACTTCTAGGGATTTTCTCATTCTAGACAGAGCAGGGACAGCAAAGACAAAGAACAAGGCCCTTTTTAACAACTGAAGATACAAGTACCTAGACATAGTCAAGGTGACAGAACTTCTATCTGTTGATCTTTTTAAAAAGAACTATAAATTCTTGTATACCCCTACAGTGTTTGCACTTTGATTTATGCAATTAACCTCTCTACAACACCCAAAGTACCTAACACCAAATGCCGCTAACTGAATCAAGCAGATCACTGCTCTTTCTCTCAATCAATCCCATGTTCAAAGATAAGCTGTTGCATTCCTATCTTCCTACAGTCTAAACCACCAGTGTCTGAACAAACAAGTAAAGGAAAAAACAATTTAATAAGTCTGTACCATCCATAGGTTGTGGAGGGTTGGTTTTCTTTTGGCAATGAGTGCCAATAACATTTAAATCTAGATTACTTTTATATTATGAAATACAAAATAAATAAGGTTTACTCTTAGGGAAGCTGTGATGGGAATCAACATATTAAATTTGAATCTAACAGTAGGCATCTAAACTAACACAGGCTCCCTTGACAGAAGCAGAGATCTATTTGTCTAATCCTGAAGGAGGATTTGTTAATTTTTTTCATATCCCCTGCCAATCTACTGACTATGGGGAGATTCCAGAATCTTAAGCTAGGCGAGAAAACACCATATTGGTATTCCRCACCTGTAACAGAACAGACCCATTTCAGAATTTCTGGAGAACTTATAGAGAAGATCTAAAATATTAATAAAATTAAATGTATCATTTGGAATAGTTGCAATTTCCGCAAAAAAGCTTCTAAAGTATCATCACAAGAAGATTTAGCTACATTGCAAAAGAGGGGGATCTAAATGTTAGATCTCCTAAGAACTTACAGGAAGGTGATAAAAGATCATGTTGAAGCATCAGGATAAAGGGAGTCTGAACACAGAATCAACAACACCATGGAGTACCTCACCTACATCTTCATTTATAATTTAGCAAATAGAAGAGAGTAGGTAATGCTGAGAAGGTCAAAATGAGAGACATTGTCAATACAGTAAAGTTAAGGATTTCATAAAATGAGATGATCTAGAGTAGCAGTGTCATAGAAATTGGATCAAGTTCAAGAGTAACAAATGCAAGATGTGTTAATTGAGGACTGTTAAATCTGCAGCTATGAGCTAAACAAGGTTAGATGAAAATTACCAAGGAGAAAAAAAAAAATCAAACGTATTTTGTAGCAGCAGACTCAACATGATAATATTTGACATTTCTTCTAGTATCTTCATCTCAAATGTCTCTTTCATTACATATCACACATTTAAGAGCATAAAATACTACGAAACCAAGAAAGCTATCAACTTTTTTTGTTAGAGRGTGTTAGAAAGCAGAGGTACTAAACATTCAGATCACACTGAGCTGGGTTTATCAGTCAAGCAAAAGGGCAAGGAAAGGACATGCTTTAGCTAGAGCTTTATAAAAGACTTATGGCTTTCAGTAAAATTCCCTGAAGTTGTTTTCTGCAGCATATTTCAAATACATTCAGAAGTGGATCTGACCTCCACAGGCTGATGATGCTTCCACTGGCAGCTGATTGGCTTACCATTCTCAGTCTCTTGAGCACAAGGGGAAGACTGTACTGTTGCATAGAAAGGTTTTTAATCAAGATGTGYCATCATCTATCTTAATCTTTAATATGCTGGATCAGTCTGGACTTATGAAGAACCTTAATGAGCAAAAAAAAAAGTGGTTTCTTCAGAATAGAATAGAGGACACTTCCTTTTTAATCAGGTTGTCTATCAAAAGAAGTTTACCTTCAAGTATGATGGGAAATGTAATGTTCAAAAAATCTGTGATTTCTTTGCAAGTACCAGCTTTCAAGCACATACCAGAAAGGCTTTATGCTTCTCTTCCAGTAACAGTGATCACACAGATTGCCAGAGTTGCTTTAAGTAATGCAGTTCTTGGCCCTATGGGCCTTTCCACTCCCCTTCTTATTACGGGAAGAAAGAGTAGGGACGGAGGGAGGGAGGCAGCAGTAATATTCTAAAAAATAATCAGAGGTGTCAGACTGATAGATATGATCAACCAAAGAGATTTCCATAGGTAAGACCTTAGTCCTACTTGAAAAAAGTAAGTGGCAAAATTTTTCAGTTCCGATTTTGTTTTCAAATATTGCCATATTTTGCGCAAGTTGCAGAAGTCTGYTCAGACCAAATGAAGAAGTTCCCATGAGCATTTTTAAACATCCAGCACACGAATGCCCTCAGGATCCTATGACACACATAGCTGCAAAGCACTTTCCCTCCCTCTGAAAATATTCATCATTAATTTAAAGCAAAATTTGCAGTCATCTGGGGAGGTGAGATTTGTCTGAACAAGAGCTGGATAACTTGTGGAGGGTCAGAGTGGCTGGAGCTTTCTGTACCTACAGCTCCCACCAGCAGCACAGCCTGAGCAGAGCTAGGGAGGCATTTTTGATTCCAAGTCCACGAAGCCATGAGCCACCACTGGAAGCTCCTGAAGACAGAAATGCTCTAACACTTTCTTTATGGAGTAATCAAAATAAACCTGTAAACAACTTCCATCTGGGTATGCCTCTGTAGAATTCATGTCTGATTGATGGTATAAAAGATAATTTTTGCATTGTCTTTAGGAGCTGGTTTCCTAAATACTTCACAGTAAAATAAATATACTATTTCAGAAGAAATCAGCCTTTTATAGCTGTGTTATCTAGACAGAAGCAGCTACAGTTGAACGAGCTGTGGTACAGAACTGAAAGGACAATGTCTTTCAGTCTGTTCCGGTTGTTTTCAGTCTGCAATCTCCATTTCCCTGGAAACACACTGACTGCTTTTGGAAAGTCCAAAAAAGATGAAAAAGAAAGCCCTATTTTCAGGCAGCTTATGTAGGCCCAGAGTCTCCAGAGACAGAAGTTCCTCAGCCTCTCAGGTCAGCACTGTTTCAGTGTCTGAGCACTCCATTTATGAATATTCTTTTTTCCTTATATCTAATGAAAAACACAATTTCTTTACCTTGCCTCTTGAGCCTRTCACTGTGCACCTGCAAGAATATGGCTCCATCTTCATCATAACAACCTAACAGGCAGTTGTAGAAAGAAATAAGGTTTCCTTTCAGTCTCAACTTATTAATAAGAGCAAATAAAATTTACCTGAAGAGATATCAAATCCATGAATGAAGTTTAAAGATGTGTTCACTAATACTCATTTATTATGTCCTTAGTCACAACACTGGCTCTGCACTCTATATCAACAAAGTCAATCCTACTGCATATTGCTACCTGCTTCCCCAGATCCATCAAGTGTATTGCTTCAGCTCTGATATGTTTTGTGAAAGTATTCTGCCACCTAAAGGAGATATTTCAGACAGTACCTCCTCAAAATAGTTGATTTGCCATGATTAATTGAGACTATATGTAGTTATCCCAATTTTAATTTTATTATTAAAAGATTCAGTTTTCACTCTCTGAAACTATTTCTCCCCCAAACAGCCAATCCTTCACCAAATTTATTTCATTTCGGTAGGCTTCATGGCCTCAGTSTCTCAGCAGGTCTTTCCTTCATTTGTTAAATGTAATTGTACTAGAATTAAAACAGTATTTGAGATTTTTGTCAATGACTCCTGTGTGTTCAGAAATTACTGACATTTTTTTGAGGCCTCGGGCTTCCATTAAAAATTCATTCCCCTCAAAGTATTTGAAACAAAATCTCCACGTCCTTTGGTATTCTAAAGGACTATGGTTTCATCCTTAATTTAAAAATCTAGAATTTCTGAAAGGGCTGAAGGGAAGAGACAAGCCCAGCTTAGAAATACTCTGGACCCTGAGCCTGAATGTGAAGGTAGACGTAGAGATGTGCAGATATAGGAAACTCTTCAGTTCCTTGACATATGAAGTAGTTCATTAAACCAGCTAATTGATAAGAGATCTTTTATTCATGCTTCCACCTAATGAGCCAAATATGCTCTGCACTGATTCTATTGCCAGAATTCCTTATTCTCAGAAAGCAGTGACAGCCAAACCAATGTTGGACACAAATATTCTCAAAGCCTGAGGTTCAAATACAACCTTAAAGTAAATGAGTTTTTACTCACCAGGTAAGTCCAAATTGTGTTAAAAGAAAGGATTTGGGAGCAGAAAGAAAGGGTGATAATTCAAATACAACAACATATTTATATTGTCTGACAGCTTTTCCATATTTTCCAATAATTATTAAAAAATAATTTTCCAATTATTTTTCCATATCTTCAGACTGGTTTAACTCAACAGTAATTCTTAGTGGAATCCAAAGACAAAATAAATGTATTTTTGGATACACTATGTTAGTATCGCTGTGGCAAGATATTTATCAATATAATGCTCATTTCTTATATTTTTCTCAATTTTGTATACATTTGCAGAATCTCAAGCCTGCGTGATTAAAACTTTCTCTGTTTTTCATCTGATATGTAACATAAATTATAGGTCAGAAGAGAAATTGCCTTTAATAATTTATTTTTTTTYTTAGAACACTGGAATAGCTATTTAGACCTTTGCACTAGGGCATTAGGCAATTACTTACCCTGAGATCCAGTTTTCATGCTAGCACAGAAGTAGAATTAAAACCTTCCCTTATTTTTATGTATATTTCAATAATCAGAGTTCTAAATAAATCTGTGAAATAGCTAAGTGATGACAAGAATTCTTAGCTGTGTATAACTCATGTTCTTTCTTTCAGAATCAGTCACCAGATCACAACATCCTTGTGATCCTGAGAGGCACAACTTTTGCAGTTTCCAGGTTTTGTCTCTGTTGTCTTCAATAAGGCAAAATTAATTCATTTACCCAAGAGACCTGTAAGAAAACCAGTTCATTCTTGCCCAAAAATTTAAGAAAATATCCCTGACTAAATGTTCAATATTCAAGGAACAAGTAGCCCATGTAATGTCAGGTTTATCASTTCCTTCTTCAGCAAAATGCTTTGTTTATTTTTAAATTCTGTAGTACATTTTTGCAGTGCAAAGATGAAACTCAGTTTGTATTTTTAGTTGATCAAAGCAAAATGTCTACATTGACATTCAACATTGTATTTTTTCAAAGCTTATCAACACTTTTTATTAGCAAGACAATCCCATTTCATGTAGATGAAGATAAGATTTTCTTAAAATTGTACCAAAGTTGATCATTGTTTCCTTTAATAATCTATGTTTTGTAGATGCTGGCTTATACCTTCCCTTAAAATCAGGCGAACTCTTCTTTGTACCTATATCTCTGTTCATTTCATTTTTGTGGTGTCATCCACTTAACATGAGGAAAGTGGCTACTTTTTCCTTTTCTCTTTTTTTGGCATAAATGTATTTTTATTTTGAGGAAAATGAACCAAACATTTTACATAGCTTCTTTTTTTGGCCATTATCATGCAGCTGCTTTAAGATTTTTTGACTATGAAGAGGAGTCAGGCATGAACATAAAGTAAAGAAATCAAAATCCTCTTGAAACTGTTTATGTGTTGTACCAAGTCCCACCAAGGAAATCCTTGGTGGGATTGGTGGAGACCAACGGTGTGAGGTTCAACAAGGCCAAGGGCCAGGTCCTGTGCTTCGGTCACAACAACCACAGGCAGTGCTCCAGGCTGGGGGAAGAATGGCTGGAAATCTGCTCCAAGGAAAAGGACCTGGGGGTGTTGGTCCACAGTAGGCTGAACGTGAGCCAGTGTCCCCAGGTGAGCAAGGAGTAGAATGACATCCTAGCTTGTATCAGCAAAAGTGTGGCCAGCAGAACCAGGGCAGGGATTGTACTTGGCACTGATGAGGCCACACCTCGAGTGCTGTGTCCAGTTTTGAGCCTCTCAGAACAAGAAACACATTGAGGGCCTGGAGTGTGTCCAGAGAAGGACAATGGAGCTGGGGAAGGGTCTGGGGCACAAGTCTGATGAGGAGCAGCTGAGGGAGCTGAGGGTGTTTAGCCTGGAGAAAAGGAGGCTCGGGGGAGACTTTATCACTCTCTACAACTCCCTGAAAGGAGGGTGTAGCCAGCTGGGGGGTGGTCTCTTCTCCCAGGTAACAAACAGTAGGACAAGAAGAAATGGCCTCAGGTTGTGCCAGGGAAGGTTTAGACTGGATACTAGGAAAAAGTTCTCCTTGGAAAGGGTTATCAAGCATTGGAAATCACAGTCCAGAGAAGTGGTGGAGTCATCATCCCTGGCAGTGTTCAAGAAACAACTGGAAGTGGCACTCAGTGCCATAGTCTAGTTGACAAGGTGGTGTTCAGCCAAAGGAATTACTTGATGAACAAGGTGGTGTTCAGTCAAAGGAATTACTTGATGATCTCAGAGGTCTTTTCCAACCTAATTGATTCTGTGATTCTGTAAATCAATGAGCCAGAACAATTTTTGCAAGAAAGTGAAAGTACTTGGTCGTAATAGCATCTCCATGCAAAYATCCCAAAAGATTTTTTTTTGTTTGCTTTGCGCACAATTTGTATACAGTTAAGAAATGAACATCAGTTTCATAAAGGTCAGTTTAATCTTCAGACTGCTCCTCTCTAAATGAGATGAAAGTACTTTTAAGGTTCAACAAGTACAAAGGATCTTATACAGGCTCCTGAGGAAGTGTCAACAAATATGCAATGTAATCATAATTTGAATCAAAGRATATCCTGAGTTGGAAGGGACCCACAAGGATCATGAAGTCCAACTCCTGGTCCTGCATAGGACCATCCCCAAGAATCCCACCGTGTGCCTGAGAGCATTGTCCAAACACTTCTTGAACTCTGTAAGGCTTGGTGCTGTTACCCCTTCCCTGAGGAGTCTGTTCCAGTGGACTAACACCTTTTGGGTGAAGAACCTTTTCCCAATATTCAACCTAAACCTCCTCTGACTTAGCTTCAGACCATTCCCTTGGGTCCTGCCACTGGTCACCAGAGTGAAGAGATCTGTGACTGCCCCTCCAGTTCCCACCATGAGGCTGTCGAAGACGATAACGAGGTCTCGCCTCAGTCTCCTCCAGTCTGGACAGACCATGTGACCTCAGATCCTCCCCCTATGGCTTCCTCTCCAGACCTCTCACCATCTTCATACCCCACTTTTGACACTCTCTAATAGCTTACATTAATATTAATTTCTTATATTGTGGCTCCCAAAACTGCCCACAGCACTCAAGGTGAGGCCAGTGCCTCAGGTGAAACCTGTTCCTAATTGATAAGCCCAGCTTTCTGGGGCAGCTTGAATTCCTTCACAACATCTTTTAAGTAAAGGCTGAATGTTGAGGTATTGCTCTACATCACCACATCAGCTTTTAGAAGCAAGATTTCTACATTTGCTGCTTGCAACAGAGAATGCTGCAGAGGAGTCTGACAGGAGCAGGCTCATTAGCAGTCAGGCAGAGTTGCAGACTATGCCAATCAGCAATTTCTACTTGATGAGGTCTGAAATATTTGGGAACTGAGATTTTTTTGATCAATGTTTATCAATATTAACTGCTTAAAATAAAAAAAAAATATTTCAAGTCCCCTTATTCATATTTGGAATCCTATATTCATATTAATGTCTTTCAAAACCCCTTTCTGCATCTACTCTGGTGGGGAAATTTTTTAGAAAGCTGCATTCAGTAAGATGCTAAAGCTGAGTGGAAATGATGTAAGGAAACCAAGTGAAAGAAAATCAAAGCTGACTAGCAGGGAACTCTCCCTGTCAGTGAGGGTGAGCAGGGACCTGTGGATAAACAGTAAGGGAATAGTGGAGGTTTCATCACAAAACCTGGTGAAAAGAGGAATAAATGAAACCATGGAAGTGTGGAAAACCACCTGCTATAGTAAGAGTGAGGGATCWCTTAGCTCCTTTGTTTTTCTACAGGCTGAACTCTGATATCTCCTAAAGTAAATGCCATGCTGTTGTCCATGGGAATCTTGCTTGTGTAATGATATCTGGGTTTTACCTTATGATTTTACAGGCTCAATTCAGCATGGGCATAAATGAGCATAATTACTGTTGACATCAATGAGGTGAGACCTAAYATAGTGCATGGCTTAATTGGATGATGGGATTTGCATTTCCCATGTATGCAAGCACTGCTCAGTGGCACACAAGTGTGCTTAGAATACTATCAAGCATTAACCTTCAACTGGTGTGTCTAGTGCCTACAGTGTCTAGAATAAATGCTCATACATTCACAACTAAAATTAGAGCCAGCTCAGATACTGATTTTTTTTTTTTTAATTTTCAGATTTTTGGAAGGACAGGAAGAATATTTGTCTATCAGGAGTTCTGTACTAGAGATAGAACACGCAGCTCTCCCATCTGTGAATATCCTAYGATATCTAGGGATATCTTAAAATCTCACAGTCCTCCTCAGTTCTGCCCTGCATATCTCTCATGTCTTGAATTCCCTCAAATCCCAGTACGAACCATAGAAAGAAACACAAGAAATTTGCATTGCTCAGCCTTGAAACGTGCAGCTTAACTGCATAAATAGAAATATTTGCAAGTCATAGTTGCCAGCTTTACTGGAAGGCACAGCTGTCTGCTTAACCCATCATAGCAGAGATTGCAAGACTCTGTATAAAAAAAGTCAAATGTAAAAATAACTATGTGTCTTCTAGCAAAAATTCACTGTGGCAGAAAGAGCACAGTGCAGTCAAAGAGATGGATAATTGCTCAGGTCACYGCTTTTCTGCTCATTATAAATCAAAGCCAAGGGGAAGCCAAATGGCCATTCCATTYAGTCCATGGATGTGTTTATTTGGCTTTGTGTCACCTTCGTGTCASCTCTATTCCTTTGCATACAGTTCCAGTTATAAGCCAGCACAGTCCGGGAAGTACAAGGGCAGCAACAGAAGAGCTTGGGGCCCAGCTGGGATGAAATCATAGAACACCCCTTTGCAAGTCTCGCTCTGCCTGAGGGCCCTTGTGAAGACTGACTGACCATGTAGTGAACTCTTCTGAGCTGCTATTTCACAGCTCAGACAAAGCTGTGCACGCTGCTGTTATGATATTACATATTGTCACATAAATTGGSGTGGAAAGAAGGGCTGATGGAAAGGAAAGACCAATGCAGATTGAGACCCGATTAGCCAGCACATGCTGTCAGCCTCTAATAGGACCTCTCTGAGAAGGGGGAACAGGTATTAGTGATCCCYACCATATGCCTTTCCAACATGACATGAGGGATGAGATCAGGCAGCCTCTGAAAAACTGTGTTACTCACAGTCAGTGGCTGGTGGAAGCTGGAGTTTTCTGTCATGGGCACAACCTTTTAGTGTCCCTTGCTAATCACAGCTCTTCTGGGTTCTCCTTGGCATCTCTGAGAAATGTGCATRTATGAAAGTGTGACCCTTGTTGAGCCAGAAGCAGGAGGAGAAATGCAGATATTCTCTTCCAGGCCCCTGGGCTCCTCAGCTGGGGTTGTTTCACCTGTGTCCTGAGCGTGATGGTGATCACGTTTACAGCAGAGGCATTCTGAGCCGAGCCTGCTGCAAGATGCTGGTGAGAGCCCTAGCCCAAAGAACCAGCACAGTCATGACATAAGGAAATGAAGAGAAGATTGTTTCATATTTAAAACCTCCCAGAGATAAGTTTTTTGCCCATGCTCACATGAAAAGTTTGGGACAGAGCTAGATGGGATCCAGAGCTGCTCCATCCAGTCCAGTGTCTCCCAGTGTAATTGTTCTTTGCTCTGCTGAATCCATTGAGGCAGGATACTCTGTTTTCCTGGTTTCTGGGGACTGTCAGTGATGGAGGGTAACAGTAATAGCAATAGTCAAAATGTCATTCTTTGAGAGATTCACTCTATTTTTCCATGCAGGRGCTGATCTATGAACTGCGGATATAAAATTCTAAGCCTGCTAATTGCAGAGTCATTGTCCTTTGCTGGAGATGTCTATGTCATTGTATGACTGCTAAGCATAGATAAGAGAGAAATAGTGGATCTATGCAGTCACCCTGGACCTAAAACTCACAAAACCCTATTTTATTTCCAGTTTAAATAAGTATCATGAATTTTTTGTATCTCAGTAGTGCCCAGACGTGACCAGGTACCCTCATGGGTCCTAAGAAACAGCCCTGTTGCATGCTCTTGGCAGACTTATAGACATGCAGGTACTCTTGAATGCACTGGTGATTAAGCCTTTGAGAGAGGGATTTGTGGGTCCTGGGTGGGARCTACCAGTTCTTCTACTGCTATTTCAGAACACTGGGGTGCCTAAACTTATGTAACCTGAGACAAAAGCAAACACATGGCAATGACAAAACAGAGATGTGAATGGAGAAACATGGGGGAGAGGTTATAATTCTTTTTATTACTAGGTATCTTTCTGATCCTGTGTTTAGTTTCATTTGATAGGGACACATTCCAGCTCCCATAAATGAAATTATGGCAGTGATGTTAAAACAGTTCCTTTCCTTCTTGTAGAAGTTGTTTGTCATAAATATTCTTCCTCTTTAAGGATGACAGTTAAATATTTTGATATCCTTATTCTGGAGCTTTCTTAACAAGGTTGCAAACAAACTTTCCGTGGAATATTTCATAAAGTTTAATTTTCTTTACACAGAATGTTGTCCTTTCTGTGAAGCCAAATATTACTGCAAAACCAATTTTTTGCTTGACCACAAAATTCCAGCATCTCTCTAATGCCTTTCAGACTTTTGAGAGACCAATTCTCTGATGATTTCTCTGTTGTAGATCTGCTTTCAGCTGCTGGTTGGTGTTGATATCATTGTAGTGTAAACTGAGCAATGACTGCAATCAAAGTTTCAGTGTTTTCCCCAGAACACAGCAGGTTGCTACGTGGGTGGCAGCAGGGCAAGGAGAGTCTGCAGGAATGGTTTTTGGGGGACTCATTGTTGTCAGCAAAGATTTAGCCTGGGGGCTGTATTGACAGAAAAAGAAGCCGAACACAATAAATTGAAGAATGAACTGTATTTTCACAAGCTGCTCTCTGTTGGTCACAGAGAATTTCATGGGAAAATTATGTTGTTATCAGATCACTGAGCTCGACAGCTCCTTTCTGCAGAAGGTCTTCTTTCAATTACAAATATGTTTCCCTTTACAGTAGTAAAGTTGAGTGCAATGTCTTTACTGCTTTTGATGTCTTTTTAACTCCCACAGACCTGGAAAAATATATTATTTTTATAACTCAGAATTGAGCCACTTAGGATTCAAAAGTCACAGAAGTAACAATATTTTGAACAGTCTAAGATTCACTGACAAAATAATACCCAGATACTTCATTTATTTAACGGCATGTGCAACTCTGCAAGGTTGTTTCTTTACCACTACTCTGCTAAAGTCCTCCCTGCTAGTTTGAACCAAAGTTTTTTAAAATATATGCAGTACTGTGACAGCCTGCTACCTTTTAAGTGTTCCATGGTGCTGACAGAAATCTCCCAATTCCTACATAATGCTGAGAATGTGTCCCAGATTTATGACTAATGACAGAGTGTTTACTTTGCTCAGCATCGAAGATAAAGCTTTCACTCCCTATTTCCAGTCTGAGAGAGCAAGAGAGCAATGCATTTTATGTCAAGCATGAAATCCAAGTGAGTTCAATGGCCATGTTGCACCTCTTAAGCTCTGGCTTTCATGGACCCATTTCCAACCATTCCTTGGCATATATACACACTCAGACTGCTTTGTGCTGCTGGAGGACTTCGCTGCACAGGCTGCATAGGCAGCCTGATTATACCAGTAAATTAGATAGAGCTGGGGAATGTTCTTGGTTATGGAAATGTGACAGAATGTACTGTGAGACTGTTTGAACAGTCCCTGGTGCAATTTAAGCGTGATATTGACAGTCTCCCAAAAGCTCCAGAGCACTGTCTGCAAGTTAAAGAAGTCCAGAGGCTATTCCCAGTACGTGATGTGTGTGGAGCCACTCTGCTTTGGAGGCTGAGAGGGTTTATTAAAAACATGCCAGCTGGCTTCAGTGCCTAGGAATGTTCCCAGGCACACTCATCTCTAGGTGCAAACATTGCCATAGGGTCTCCTCMGCACACACAGATTAACTACAAAGATCATGACTACAGCTCTAGACCTTCTGTCCCTGATTCAAACCAGCCACCTCACCCACGGCTCAGAGGAACCAGGCTTTCTGTCTCCACTGCCTCTTGTGGGGAGTGTCCTGCCCGACTGCAAGATCCCTATCAGTCTTTGCAAAGCCTCCTTACAGTTGCGAAAATCATCCCAAAAGGATTGGTCACAGACACCAATGCAAACAGGACTGGTGAGCATCCTGAAGTATTGATATTCAACAGGAGGCAACATGGCACATCTGAATAGGGTGAGCTGGATTTACAACTTGCTCTGCCAGCACCTGAGCATCAAAGTGGGTAAAGTCTCACTGGCAGCAAACTGAACTGAAGCCAAAGCCAGAAGCTTCATTGGTGACCAATGGTCTCAATGTGGGTTGGCCAATGCAAGGTAACTCCGATGGCAGAACTGGAAAAGGAAACATCTGTGTTGTCACAGGGGCTGCAAAGTTCAACAAATTGCAATGGTTCACACAAGAGAAAAAAAAACATATTAGGAAAGCAGAAGCAGAAACTTCTGATTCATTCTGGCAATTAAACTTAATTTGTGAATGTGTGCTATAATCAATTATTTTTAAGCACCAGTTGATTTCTCAGTTAAACATAGCATAATTTCTTTCTTCTTTACTTATTTTCTCCCTAATTATTTCTATAGAAGGAAACTGCAGCATATACAAAAATGAAGTTAAAGCAAGCATGCATAGGGCCAGACCTGGCCTGAGGTTAATCCTGCAATGTAAATGTGTGAGAAGTTGTTCACCGCTGCAAGGAATGGAAGAGGAAAAGCGGGTGGCCTAAGCCAAACTAGAGTTAAACCAATAAAAAAATAATGGAGAACCTAGGAGGTAAAAGGTATGAAATGAGTATTAGGAACTCTTGTGAGCAAAATAAAAGCTCTAGTGAGTTTTGATATAAAAGCTATTAAAACAAGGGCACTTGCTTACCAGCAGTCACTTGTGAGGGCCAAGATTTTCCTATGAGTGATAAATCAGAAAAGCCGGGCCCCATAGGAAAGAGTAACACAGCAGTGGRCTATTCATCTGGGAGGGGAAAACGGGGGAAATATGGAATATAAGGTGGAGAAAGCTGTGGTTGTTTGAAGAGTCCCTGTTGAGCAGTGTGACATCCGATCCCTGCAAGGGAGAAGGGAAATAGGGCTCTGCTCTGCTCATACAATGTGTGCCTGCCTTGTTTCCTCAGCCAGRGGCACCTGGGATGCCTTCCTTAGCACAGATTGAGGGATATCGTGGAGAAGATGGAGAGTGGACCAAACATCCCAACATCCAATGTCTGAACAACGTGCCAGGTGCAAGAACTGGCACAATGTTACTCAGAAATTCTGGGCAGAACTCAGTGTAATGGGCTGAAATAAATTGTGGTGTCATTTAATTAACATTATTTGGGATGAAATTGTCTTGGTTTAGCAGATTGGGTCTTTTAAAACAKTTTTGATTTCCAGTGGGAACAAAAAGGTAGGCAAAGAAAAGTAGATTGTCCAYCTAGGCCAAATAAAAGGCAAGGGAAAACCTAAATGATATATTCTCCCTTCTGTTAAATAAGATTTTAGTTGCAGTGTACATACACACTCCTTGATGCATTAAGAGCTGTTCAAGAATAGAAAGTACACAAGTGCACTGAAGAGAAATCTCCAGTTTGAGTTGTTTTTCTGCTGCAGGCGATGAGATTTGGAGCTGTGCCATATAATTCAGTGCACAAATACTAAACCTGAGGTATTAGCTCRTAGAAACAGAAGCTGGAAAAGACTCAGGCTCTGTAGATCTGTCTCAGAACAAGTCATTACCCACATTATCAACAACCCCACACCTCA
This sequence comes from Amblyornis subalaris, assembly GCA_018881555.1. Taxonomy (NCBI): domain Eukaryota; kingdom Metazoa; phylum Chordata; class Aves; order Passeriformes; family Ptilonorhynchidae; genus Amblyornis; species Amblyornis subalaris. The sequence goes on along the minus strand of JACAXG010000017.1, from coordinate 2,719,102 downwards.
AACCGAACACAGCAGCACGGAGCACTGTCATCCAAGACTCGTACACATGCTGAGGAAATCTCCTACAGATTCACTAACATATCTGCCRTCTCCCTCTGGATGTGCCTGGCACTTCAGCTGCCAGCAGACACTTGCCACTCTGCACCAAAAGTCTACCTGAAGACGACCTCAACAGCTTTCCAGGCTCCACCAGCTTTAGGGACTGGATCTCCATGGGAGCCTGAACTGTAGATCACAGAAAGGCACATACTGCTCTTTTTCTTTTTTTTGTCAAGCAATAAAAACTGAGTGACACGTAAACCACTYTCAGATAGCCAAGCCATCCACATGGGAATTAGATATTCCCTAAGACCTATAAGTGACTCGTGCTTTCACAAGCTGGGACAGCCTGCAGAATCCCAAAGGACACAAGAAGCCCGTATTTAGGCAACTCAGTTGAACGTCCCTATACGATCACCTACAATGAGACGTTTCAGTTGGAGCAAGAGAAGACCAGTGCGTTCCCAGCTTCATTTCAGATCTGTAAGAATTCAGACTAGCAGTTTTAATTTCTCATTTTTCATTTTGCAGTTTACAGGGAGCAATAAGGACTTCTCAAACTTAKCTGAAGAAGATGAGACAGAAGTTAAATCATTAATGGGAATGGAATGAAATTTTTATGACATTTCTGTATATTACATTGACAAGGAGGTAACTGTTAGTCTTGAAGCCTTAAACATATTTAGCCCTTTTATGTCCTGTTTGGAGACTATACAACACTAAACCACTTAACAGAATGGGTCGATATGGATCAATAGTGGAAAACAGTGTAAGTACCACTGTTTAATAAAAGACAAAAAAAATATCCCCAAACTTGTCCAGAAGATAAAARAGAGGTTGTCATCATTAATTTAATTTTTTATTTTTCCTTTAGGTTTCTTTTTTCCAGAGTATATCTAGAACATTTCATTGCTACAAGTCAGGACAATAGTGGAGGGCACTTGTGAGAATTGTTACTAAACACTTCCAAACAATCTCCATGTTTCTTTTTAATGCATCCATGATTTGGAGGTCAAAACAGAGAAAAAGGCAGTTCTAAAATGCATTTTTACTAACTTTTAAAATGGCTGATTCTTTGACTTTGGATAGGCTATGGGCATTAGAGATTTAATTTTGACTTTTTGTAGAAAATATGTGTTATATATACCTGACCCAGTCAGTAAGGCAAAAAAGATTACCAAGAGCTTCAGCTGCTCTCTGTGAGTTAGGTACTGTTAGTACTTAAAAAGCAAAGTGTGTGCAAGGGACAGATCATRTATTCAAAGGATCATTATTAGGAAAAAATTCTTTATTGTGAAAGTGGTGAGGCCCTGACACAGGTCGCCCAGAGAAGCTGTGGATGCCCCATCCCTGGCAGTGTCCAAGGCCCGGTTGGATGGGCTTTTGAGCAACCTGGTCTAGTGGAAGGTCCCTGCCCATGGCAGGGGGGTTGAACCAAAACGATTCTTCAGTTCCCTTCCATCCCAAACCATTCTATGTTTCTATGATTATGAAGTTTTGTGTCTATTTCTAAGGTACTCACAACAAGAAAAATAATTTTTCCTGCCATTGGCAACATCAACATCTCACTGAAATAATTAATCTTTCTGTACCATAAAGACTAGAAATTCAGTTTCAAGGCCACACTGGATCTGATTCCAATGATCAGCAATGATTCAGGAACAATCTTCTTTGTATAACAATACAAATTCTGTTGGACCYATTAGCTGGCAAAAATTCTACCCAAAATCAAAACACCATCCCCAGAACACAGGTTGGCATTACAGATCAGGCATTTTCTCCTAGCCTCTTCATGATCATGTGTAGAAACTACAAATTAAATGTGAAGTGACATACTTTAAACAGGCATCACCACAACAAAGGAAAAATATAGCTTAGGTTTACCAGTAATAAGAATACAATGGAAGTCAAGCATTGAGATGCAAAAATAAATAGCAACTTTGTAGTGGACTAAATCAGATAAAATATATTTATAAATGCTGAGAAGCTTGACATGACTTGTTAAATATTAATAAATGGTAAAGACATACATGGAATTTGATACTAAGCTAAGTGGAAGGATTTCAAAGAAGTCTGAACACATGGTTGAAAACTGTATCCAATTAAGGGGTCCTGACCTGTCTGCAAGAACAAAGTGTTTAGAGAGGACAGTGAAGAGTGTAGTGGATGTGGCAGCCAAAACAAAATGAGAAAAATATAATGGCATCTTAATAAGAAATCTACTGTAAATTTGATTGAGACTAACTAATGCAGAATTTCAATAGGAATTTCAGAATGTGACAGCAGTGGAGTGCAGCCACTCTGTCAGAAAGGATTCTCCTCTGCATTCGTACGAGCGGGGCACAGCTTGTGTGTGTGTGCTGTGTGTGAGCATACACATCTCTGACTAAGGCTGTGCCTGATGAAATGCTAAATCCTCTGCCCCCTCACTCAAGGCTGCCCAAAGCTGGTACCTCTCAGGACCAAGTGCAATGTGAATCCTTGCTCCATATTACTGCAGCTGCAGAGATGCAGGTGCAGTTGGACAGAAATTTGTTACAGCTCAAGACAAAGGCAGGTATYGGGATTGTCATCAAAGCAGCTCCTAATAAAAGATATTATCCTACAAGACTAAGGCATATAAAAGCACTATAGGAAACACTGGCTCAGGTCTAAGAGTAAGTCAGTGCAGCATGGTGGTACAGACAAAGCAGCAGGGCTTGTCCTTCACCAGAATTACTTCAGACACRGAGGGAGTTTGATCAGTTTCTACAGCTTCCTGCCTAAAGGTAGTGCTGGCATCTCTGCATCATTTTCCACTGCATGGAGACWTTGCCTCTAATGACTCCACTCCAGGTAAACAAACTCAAGTATGTTCAGATCAGGATATAACGGGAACTCTCATTAAGATTTACAGCCAGTGCAATGAATGGATMAAACCAATGTCTGTCTGTGTTTGTGGAACTGCATCGTGTTGCTGTTCCAGCACCTCAGCCAGGATGACTGGAGCTCCATTTCCCCAGCAGCAGCTCAAGGAGTCAGGCAGCAGCACCTCAGCACATCTGTGCTGTGCCAGCTCTGACTGTGGCATCACAGCAGCTTACCTGAGCTGACCTCAAGCTTAAGAACTGACAGCAGAGAAATTCAGGTTCTTTGGAGCCCCAGGCAGCGAGGGGCTGCAAAGTGTACCCATCTTGTTGGGTGTATTTTCAGTTTGTGAAGAAATCCAAGCTGCTGTACTCCTCCACTAGTACCTGATGTAACTGGCCAAGGACTTCTGTCCATACATACTCCCAAGAGTCATGACTTGGATCAAAACCTGACATACTCCAAGCTAAAACTGTTACAAGACAAATCYCATCTAYGAATTAGAACMCTTCGAAAAAGATCTGAAACAAGTCGCTAATTGTCCTGGACATCAATAAACTATTCTTTTCTTCTCTACTGAGACAGACTTGGTTTCCTGAAGAAAATCATCCCCCATCTGTCTTCGACTATTAGCTCACATAATGGATCTGACAGCAGATGGAATTTGTGCCTAGGAGAAGTGCTGACCCTTTCCTGAGAAATGAATAAATCTTTCCTTTACCAAGCAGATTTTATATAAATAGAATGGCAGTCAGTAAAAAGGAGGTGGTCTCCCGGGAAGATAAATAGCTGATTGTGTTCCTGACAGTAGGAATACAGTTCAGGGAAAGTACCTTCATTTATTTCACTTATAACAAAGGGGAAATATTACTGTAGAAARCTGTTTTCTGAGGTGATGGCTATCTGCCTTGGCCTAATCCATTTGAAAAAAAGATTCTAAAATGGACTCTGCCCAGATGATATTCACTTGTATTGTAAAATTTGGCCCCACACAGTTGCAGAACAAGTGGGACCTGKTCCAGTCTCTCTCATGCTATGCACCTGTTTGTAATGATTGATTCCCATGGGCTTGCTCTGAATTTTCACCTGTTCTAATGGTCACTATCCTGCAGCACTAGAGCTGACAAGGGCTCAGTACTGAATATTAAACAGCCCAAATATTAAACAATTCTGCCTTGGCTTTGCTCTACTTCCTCTGCTTTGTCTAAGGTTTTAGAGATCAACACAAACAGTTTGAACATATGGATGTTCTCAATCTCTGAGATGCAGAGACAATCATCAAATAAAATTGAGCTTAAGCCAGCTGAGGTCATAGTAACAACACTCAGCTGCAAGAGGGTTTAGATAAGCTCAAAGTCTTGTCTGGTAACATTCAAAGTTATTTAAAGCAGAAGTGAATAATATTGTATTTGAATTAACCTGTTGATAACCATTCCTCCATGCTTTGATTTCTAAGAAAAACAAATGAAATTTTGTTACTCTGAGGTATAGTTATAATTTTTCACACATATATCAGATGSATTACCAGTTAATTACATAAGCATAGTTCCTTTTGGCTAATACATCCTTTCCTGTGTCTTGTTGTTTTTTTTTTTTGTCTCCATTCCCATAACACAACTTGAAGGTAGATTAGCCCTGGGCTTCACTCTGTGGAAACCAGTGAAATAAGAGGAAGAATAGTTCTCTATCTTTCTGTGTGGATACACATATACCACAGCTGTGTGGTGCACTCAACRCTCCCGAGGAAAGGGATGCCATCCAGAGGAACCTTGACACGCTTAAGAGGTGGGATMAAGTGAACAACATGAAGTTCAACACGGCTAAGTGCGAGGTCCTGCATCTGGGTCGGAGCAATCCCAAGCACAAACACAGGCTGGGCAGAGAATGGATCGAGAGCAGCCCTGAGGAGAAGTAATGTTGGTGGATGAAAAACTCAAAATGACCCAGAAATGTGCTCTGGCAGCCCTGAAAGCCAAACATGTCCTGGGCTGCAGCAAAAGCCCCGTGGGCAGCAGGTCAGGGGAGATGATTCTGCCCCTTTGATCTTGTGAGATCYCAYCTGGAGTGTTGTGCCCAGTTCCCCGTACAAGAAGGACCTGGACATGTTGGAGCACCTTTCCTGTAAAGACAGTGAGAGAGTTGGGGATGTTCAGCCAGGAGAAGAGAAGGCTCCAGGGAGAACTTAAAACACCTTTCAGTACCTAAAAGGGCTACAAGGGAGCTGGAGAGGGACTTTTGACAAGGACATGTAATGATAGGACAAGGACAAATGGCTTTTAACTGAAAGAAGGCAGGTTTAGATTAGATGTTAGGAAGAAATTCTTCACCGTAAGGGTGGTGAGGGACTGGAACAGGTTGCCCAGAGAAGTTGTGGCTGCCCCATCCCTGGGAGTATTCAAGGCCAGGTTGGGTGGGGCTCTGTAAAACCTGGTCTAGTGGAMGGTGTCCCTGCCCATGGCAGGCTGGTTGGAAGGAGATGATTTTTAAGGTCCTTTCCTACCCAAACCATTCCATGATTCTGTGATATATTGCTCAATATTCAGATTTGGTATTAGCAATGATGATCCCATCCAGCTTTATTTCATCTTCTTCTTTAATCTAGACTTTCAACCGAAACTCCCACTGGTTTCACTAAGAGCATTTCACTGCCCATGTAAAGAGTAGGGATAATTTTAGAAATGAGCTAACTGTCTTCACATTACATGCAGTGAACTGAAACTTAATGTCATCCTAAAGTGTTAATAAATTCAGCCCATTTCTGAGAATCCCCTTGATTTGCATTTGCTTTCCCAAGACATGCAGACTAATCGAAATATTAAAACAGTATAGCATTTTTCTTTAGCAAACTCTGATTCTGATAAAAGGACAGTTCCTTCCTCAAAAAATACAGAGCAATCCCACATCTGGTGCAACTCATCTGAGCTCTTGACAGCTGCACGGGTCATAACTTGTTTTTTCTGAGCTTTCTTTTAGTCAGAGAAAATTGCACTCTGAGTTTCACCATGTCCAATGACATTTACCAATGAGCTGATTGTCAGCTCATGCTGAATGCTCAGGGTTGACTTTTTGGTGGRGTAGAAGTGGAACATAGATGTAAGTATCTTGCTGTAGTTCAAAGAGATGAGACAAAGGTTGGAGCTATATAAAATTAACTACCCAAAAAAGCGAGAGAAGCATAGTGTGAAGTTTAGGATTGTGGTGTTTTCAATGTCTGTTTAAATTAGAGTTTCTTACCATCTAATGTTATATGACAGCCTAGAAGGAGAAGCTAAAACTGGCCTGATTCCACTCTTGTGATGTATGTGAAACACAGAGAAGTTCACAGTCTGTTGACTATAGAAGTGGTACCAAAGAAATTGTCCCAATTATTCCTCAAGCAAGGAGGAGGAGAGGAGCAGAACTGCTACTTACCTCTGTTCCCTGAGGCATCCTCCTCTGTGGTAGCCTCTCAGACAGAAGTCTGGGGTGATAAACAGGACAGTTGCTCTGTCAGCATTTTATTTCCTTTTTTTTAGATTACAGAACAGAGCACAGGTTAGAGAGGAGAGGAAAAGTAAAGAACTAATAGGAAGCTAAATGAGACATGACAGGTAGGGCATGCACTAAATGTGAATGCACAAAGCTTATTSTCACTTTGTTCCCTTTAGGAATACTTTGTCTGAATTGCTTTAAAAACTCTGATATTTCTCAGAGCTGCTTATGCTRTATTGAGTCCACCCTAGGAACCTCTGCACAAGGTAAAAAGTCAAAATAGGTAACACTCCCTTGTGGTTTCCATTTTAAATGTCCATTATTCTGTGACTGCCAACTGTTTCTGTAAATATTATCCCATTCCATGCATACATCCGTAAACAGCCTGCACTAAATGGACATAGCCTCACTGCCATCTCCCGTAAATGGGTAGTTAGAAAGTAGTAAGAGATTGTCTCCAGAATCAATGGTGTAGGTATGTCTTGTTTGGGAAAATAAATCTAATTTTCCTGCTGCAGTTCTGTCCATTCCAAATGTCTTTTTTTTTGAACACTCAGGAGGGCTGGGGCTTGTACWGCAAGAGATAAATGGATGAATGCTGCTGACTAAAGATTTCCCCTCTTTTCCTCCCCTTGCATGGGAAACTTGTGAGACACTGAATCATTACAGATAATTCTTCTGTTGTCTGCTATGGATTTTTATCAAGGATARTTTACAGTCAGTGTCCTATCTAACAACTTTTGCAGGTTTCTTGGTTAGATAATTAACAGCTGAAAGATTCTTTGGCGTTCAGTCCCACAACACTGCTCTGGTATAGGAATGGATATCCATGTCATCTTTTTGTCAAACCTCCATTTTTTCGAAGTTTTTTTTCAAAATTCTTAACATTTCATTTATTCATATTTTCACCAGCTTTTGTTTCTGTTTTTAAAAAAAAATATTCTATTGCARTGCAAATCTTTGCAGGACTTCAGCCTGGAAATATTTATTTGTGTGAGAACTTCCTTAATGCTCAGGTAACTTCGGTGAACATCAGCAGATCTATAGAAAAAGATGTGGACTACCTCAGGTAGGCAAGGCATTGTCCTCTGCCTTGTCACRGGTTAACAGGCATTGAGTATGTTCAGGGATGGCAAACTCATTCTCTCCCTGTCTAGGAGAATAGCTGAGAGATCCAGAGACTCAGCTGAGTTGCTAAGAAACCTAAAGAATTTTAAAGTATGCAAGGTTACAAGGCTAATCTAAAGTTAGACTAATACTGTGTAGCATCCCCATGGCAACCAGGAGTGAACGGCATGTGAGGTGAAAGCAGAGGGGAAGACAGAATAATAATCAGCAATAAATAAACCTTGACAGGGCTTAGTGTGATTATGTCGTCCGCGAGTYAAAAAATGCTGCTGCCCTGCTGGAGTTCAGTTTGTCTGCTGGGGAGGGAGCTTCTCCTTGCTGGTCCAGAGGAAATGGTGGATGGTGTTTTYAAAGGAAGGCTATACTGGCCTTAATATATTCTGAAAGGGTTGCTGCTGAAAGGGTCACATGAAGGAGAGAAGGTGACCCGAAGACATGCCATGTAACAAAACACTCTCCTTTATTATTTAATATACAGAAACAAATTTCCATGTCAGATCTAATAATTGTGCCCCTCCTTCTTTTAAACTTCCTGCAATCCTGATCTGTTTGCTGTGTTATTTCCTCTAAAGCACGCTCTGCATAATTTTGCCAGTACTGGTACTATTTTAAGCGTGTGAACTATATCTAAAGCAAAACCYGGGTTCAGAAGTCAGTTTGAAAAATCAACTTCTTCCAATTATTGTCTTACAGCACTGGATTTTAGCTCTTCATGTTCATGCTCCCRTGTCAGGAAGGGACAGGCTCCTGACTGAGGAGCTGTTGTCTAGACACTCTACAGACCAGGGGGTCAGTGACTTCAAGCTTCATGGCCACCACCACGGTCCAGCAGTAGAGCTCGCATTTTGTATCCTCAGCCTTGTGATTCAGTCACTGGTGCACATGAGCCAGGACAACTTTTCCTAACATGCTGAATGTCATGAGCAAAACTCTCTGGAGTGGTCAATAAAAAAATCAGCAATGCCTCACTCCTGAGGTTCACTCACTCCGAAAAGGTCAGGTTTCAAGGTCTTTGAATTCAAGTTTATTTGAATGGTCTTGTTGTACTGAATAGTAAATTAAAGCACTTTTGAATAGACTCCTAAGTACTATATAAAAATTGCCCTGACCTTTCACCTGGAATCTTCCTGGTTCTCTTCACAACCAGTCCTTGAGAATATAACTTTGATAAATCATTTGAGGATAGCACTGTGCACTGCAAAAATACTGAGGTGACTATGCCTCACTCAGCCATCATCAGTCAGATGATTCTGCAATTTGGATTTATGCAAATAGCAAACTGAGACGGGTTGATCCTCTCAGTCTGCTCAGCAATGGATGTGGGTATGTGCATAAAATTCACCAATTTTCCTTGYGTCAAACCAGGTAATGTTGCTTTGTGTTTCACAGCTGAGTACCACTACAAAATGGAGATCTGAGCTCCAGGATGTCTTCTGATTGTTTCTCACACCCCACTGGCACGGGCCCTACATGGAAATGCTTTCTGTTCATCCTACCTGAGCTGTTGTGCTTAGCAATGTAAATCCTTGTTTTCAATGGACTTCTGCTGAGCGTTACGAAGGCAGGCAAAACAGGCGCTGTGTAATCACCACCTGCTCTGAAATGAAAGAAATGCAGTTTGTGAGAATTATGGGTACTCCTAAGCATCTGAGGCATTGAGACTCCTATTTTCTGCTTGGGAAAGAAGGGTTCCACACAAATAAGCACAGCAAAATATCTTCTTAGAAACAGTTTTTTCTGGTCAAACGTGGGTGCTTTCAGTGCAGCCAYCCACACCTGGCCAAATCACTTTAAACTCTCATTCAAAGTCCCTACAGGGTGGATCTTTCATCTTAAAGCACATTCATATAGTTGGTCAAAGAAATCACATCCCTGATTTCACTGACTATACTCACTGTATCTCCACCAAGTGTAACAAGAGGGTCCCAAACACTCCCCTCGCAGAGTTACAGCATATTCATTTTCACTGTACCAATTCAAAAGATAATGACATGCCATTGCATCTAGAGATGGAGATATAGAGAATGCTGTATTTCTTGTTCTGAAAAATAGAGARTGTTGCCACCAACTCCAGATGGGGGTAACCTTGAACATTTTTGGCAACCTGGAACCAGGAAAACTTTCCTGCCTTGGTTTCATGACATTGGAAGTTTAAAAGAAGAAAAATTGATCTGCTAATATGYCAATGAATTATTTGCTTACGGTTATATAATTGTGGCCCTGCATTTTGCAGTTCTTCAGATGTGCAGTGTTTTTGGTTCAGCGAAATAGTTTCTCACGCACTTTTGTGTAAACATGGATTGTTGACCTAACTGGCAAAGATTGTTATGAATTCCTAACCTATATGATAGACAATTCTATTGACCAGTGGACAGCMGGAGGTGGCATTCCTATCCTCCAATCCACGGTGGTTTCGGAAAACATATAAATAAAGTTAGGGCAGAGGCCAGCTCTCTCCTTCCTTCCTTTTGGCCTCTGCCTGTTGGAGAACCCTGACAGCTGTCTCCGTGTGCTTATTCRAACCTGAGAACAACATATAATAAGACTGACACATAGCAGAGATCTGAATTCAGTCTCTGGGAGGCTATAGATGTCACATAATCATAGAATCATGGAACCACAGAATCAGAATTGTTTGAGTTGGAAGGGACCTCAAAGATGATCTACTTCCAACCACCTGCCATGGACCACYTTCTAGACCAGGTTGCTCAAAGCCCCATCCAGCCTAGCCTTGAACAGTTGGGGCATCCACAACTTCTCTGGGCAACCTGTCCCAGTGCCTCACCACCCTCAGAGCAAAGAATTGCTTCCTCACATTTAATCTAAATCTCTTCTCTTTTAGTTTGAAACCATTACTATTTGTCTTCTCACTATTAGCCCATGTAAAAAGTCACTCTTCCTCTTTTTTATAAGCCCACTTTAAGTACTGAAAGGCTGCACTAAGGTTTCCCTGGAGTCTTCTCCAGGCTAAACAACTCCATCTCTCTCAGTCTGTCTTCATAGGAGAGGTGCTCCAGTCCTCTGAGCATCTTCTTGGCCCTCTGATTTCCAACAACTGYTCTGTCCTCTTCCTTACTGTGTTTTTAACTCTTCAATGCAATGACAACAATATCACTTCTGCCCATTGGGAAAGCTTTGCTTCCTGAAAGATGAAATTTTCACTGGCACCAACTGACCTGGAGCTTCATTAAGAGGAGGGAAAAAAAACCCCTAAATTCTTAAAATATTGAGTTCARCTCAAATCTCACAGATATCAGCAAAAGTCTTTCAAGGAGTTTCAGGGAGCTATGGATCAAGCCCACAACATTTAAGCAATAAAACACTCTGACATTCACATTAGATGATCAATGGTCCATGACGCCACATGTGGAAATTCTCCTAGCACTATAGAATTAATCTATTCCATGATGACAGTCAAATATTTGTTATAACTAGAGAATCAAGGGCTCATTAATTTTTAATGCTTCAGTCTTAAATGCTTTCTCTGAAATTGYTTATATTTTCTGTGTTTTAATCTACATTTCCCATACTTCCGATTTAACACATTTAATATGCTACTAACGCTGACTGGTAGAAATGTTTACAGAAAAAAAATTAGCCATGAACTCATTGATGAAAGGACAAAAATCATTCATGAACTCCTTAATGAAGGTAAAAAGCATTAAAAAATATTTGAATCAGGTTATCCAAAAAGACCTAGTTTTGATGTAATTGAGTAATTTTGCTATGTTAAGTAAATAACAATTGACTTTTGAAMAGTGCCCAATTAAGCTTGCTGATTATAAATTTAAATCAAGAGAAGTTTTMATTAAAATATTACTGGATAATTTCATTAGTATTTCAAGACTTGGGAAAAAAAAAACCCCAAAACAAAAAACAAACCACCATGGAACTTGATTTGAAGTGAGGAAATAATCCTTYGACTTCCGCAAGGTTTCAAACAAACCTTGCTGCTCCAGGCTGGGATCCTCTAGGACTCATACTAAAGGCTAATAAATGGATGATTTACTACCCTTTATGAATCTGCTTTAAAATTTGGTGGAAGACCAGGATGCTCTTTATAAAAGTTAGCTTTAAAGTGTTTCCAGCCTGGAAGCTTCATTGCCTGAAGATCTCGTATGTGATACACTGAGCTGGTTATTAGGTGAAGAAACAACCTACTGTTTCAAGCCTGTGAGGACTGTTATCAAAATATTTCCAGCCCTTAATTGAATCCCAGCATTTTAACCCTGCAATGRTTTTCTAACTAAAAAGTTCAGTTCTGCTTTGGGTATTTTGTCCTTTTTGAAATGTTTCCTTTCAATATTTTAATTTGTCCAACATAACTACAAGCCATTATCAGGAGAGATGTCATTCCCCTGTGTGGTAATGTCCTTTTCTTTCGCCTTTGCAAGAGATTAATTTTTTACACTTTTTACAGATTAATTATCAGCCCATCRTTCTGTTCCCAGTGCACTTTACTGTATCTGGGTTTAAGGGTTCTTTTTCTCCCCATTTTTAAGGCATTTTCTTATTACTTTGAATTATTACTTGCTTATTACTTGCTTATTACTTGCTGCCACAAGCCATTCCTTCATTCAGCTGCACATCGCAGGTCTGAAACTCATCCTAGCATCTGTTCCCTGAAACCTGAGCAGATGGAAGGGTCCAGGAGGGAGTACTTTTGCCAGCATAAGGTAGCTTTGTCTTTCTGTGGTAAATGTTCTCCRAGAGTAAATTCCAACCCCAGACAAACTTGTCAGGGAACCTATAGTAGTTAAGGGAAGGGGTTTGTGAGTGTATACAGTAGTATGTATGTCTTTTGGGGAAAAATTAACAAGTTGATATTAACTAGACTACAAAGCAASTCTATTTTCAAATGTATTTATGGCAGTAATTTTCCTTTAACTATTTTGTATTTGTCCATATGATCATCTTAAGTTTTTTGCAGGTGCCCTCAGATAGCTCCTGAGCAAAAGGGGAGTAGAAAACCTATACAAATTTTCAGGAAAATCCAAGTAAAATATGCAGGTGTCCTGTAAATAAGAATAAAAGGACAATTCAGTGCAAACATATGCAAGGACAAARTACACCCTGTAAGATGGAAAGGAAAGAAATTCAATATTTTATCTGTTTCTTTGGTCCTTCTTGCAAAGCAAATCAGCGACCTTGGAAGCCCCAGAGAAGGATGTACCTTCTCTGGACCAGACACTTGGGTGCTGAGTCGTGTCTTCTAATGCATGGTATCTTCTGAAGGACCCTTTGGGATGAGCTAACCCCATACCACTTAAAATGTGGTTCTGTGTTTTTGTAATTCATTGAATATGAATCTGCATTGTYTAAGACCCAATCAGAATTCCTCAGTCAGTGAGAGAGGCCTGGCTGCTGAGATGAGCAGAGTAAGGGACATCAGTTTTGATGGAAGCTCTGCTTGAGGAATATCAGCTTTAGCTACACATTATTACATTTCAGCTGTTCAAGTCTACTGCATTTCTTTTGGAAGGGGCACAGCATCAGCCTTCACACAGAGACTAACTCTGAATCCTTTGAGTGAAAGGCTTGGTAAGAGGGAGCTGTCTAATTGATGAGGKCATAGACACTTTAAAGTCTCTCAAGAGTACRTTTCTTTTAATTGTTATTGTTCCAACTGTGCAAACAGAAAAACAACATTGATTTTATACCATGCACAAATATAGCATAAGAAAACATCAACAAACATCTCCTATAAAGAATAATACCTCCACTTCCCAACTGAGCCATTGACAACACCAGTCAAGTCAGAAATTAATTCTCCCCATTATGTATTCCTTGTATTTCTTGACTTCTTCCCAGCTTGCCTTTACAACTTTCACTGATTTATCCTGTCTTTGTTTTGTAGTGAACTAAGCATAATGCCAACTTTTTATTGACTGGATAACTTCCATCTCTCCTGACTCTCCCCTTGGGTGAGGACACTGCCCAAGATTGACTCTTGGAGATTGAGAGCCCTCACCTTACTGGGTGAGTGATTGCACATGCTGGGTTACCCTTCTAAAGCTTAGGAATTCTGAAGTCAGTTGTAGCAATTCCATTTGACATCCTGAATCTGCAATCCATCAATGCTGACAGGGCCTTAACCGGTTTTGTAAACTAAATTTCAATTGAGTACATTATTTAGCTCACTGAACTTATAAGCCTCTGCAACAGAAGTCACCAACAATTTTTGAAAATAATATGAATTAACATATTTTGATCAGAAAGAGCCCAATGACTTGGGATGTTCTGGAAAATGGAAAAGGAAAATGTTCTTTATATTATCAAAGAACTAAAAAGTATCCCAGTTCCATTAACAGGATTTTGCCATTAAACTAATAACTTATTCAGAGACACTTTGCATTCCTAGCTGAGCAATTAGATTAGGGTTCTGGAAGCTGTGCTCTAGTTCAGCTGTTGTGTTGGCTTGCTTTGGGAGTTCAGAAAAATCAACTTTTATGTGTAGACAAAAGAAGATTTAAAAGTTTGGTGGAAGCACTCAGATTTCCATACTTCATGTGAGTACCCAAGAGAAATGTAATGTTCTTATTTTTTGACTGGTCACATTGAGATAATCACACGTCGTTTTCTGCCTGGATTTGTCCAGCTCTCTGTGTTTATTTAAGCAATGTTAAATTCATCCTTATTAAAAAGTGACATATATGAATAGCTTTAAGAAAACAAGGTATTCCCTTACACTCTTTGAATCATGAAAGTTTTTCTGCCCACTGAATTTCATAACTTTTAGCACTGTAAACCAAAGGATGTTATTTTATTATTTTCTAAATAACACTTATAATTTTTACATTAAAATTTAATCCAATAAATTATTAAAGAAACCATATTCTTACAATTTTCATCCAATAGGAAGATCTCATTCCTATGGCATCTTCCACTTATCAGTTTTCTAGTTCTATTATCCCTAGAAAGGGGAAAATACTTCTCTTATGGGCATCCACATAAAAACAGATGAAAATAACTGCTCACACAGAACCACATGGAGGAAAAATATTCAGTAATAGGAACAATTTTTACCTGACTTCAACAACACTTAAAGTAATGTGAAATGAATTCCACCATGGCTGCTTTCACTCAGTCCACTGCATCACAGCAGGATCAGCCACCTCAGATTTACCAAAGGTAAGTTATGCCACAGTAACCCAGTCACCTTGCACAGCAAAATTTTATCTTCTGTTGACATGGGGAGACCAGTGGATACCTTACCATGGACAGCAAAGCACTTCACACTGTCTCCCACAGTGTCCTTCTAGGTAAACCGGCAAGACGCAGACTGAAGATGGTCCCTGAGGTGGGTAGGAAAGTGCCTGACAGGCCACACTCAGGGCATGGGGATCGGTGCTTTTTACTCAGTCTGGCAGCCTGTCACAAGTGGGGTCCCCCAGGGACTGACACTGTGCTCCACACTTTTCAACGCCTTCACAAACGATCTGGATGGCAGGATTGAAAGTGCTCTCATCGACTTTTCTGAGGTCACCAAGCTGGATGGTGAGGTGGATGTGGCAGAAGGAAGAGCCAACCTGGACAGGCTGGAAGAGCAGGCTGTGAAGACTGTATGGAGTTCAACAAAGACAAGGGCAAATTCCTGCACCTGGGATGACATAACCAAAGAGGCCTTACAGACCAGGCTCTGTGTGGWTGGGGAGCAGCCTTGCTGAAAGGGGCCCTGGGCTCCTGCTGGACAAGTGGCTGAACATGTGTCAGCAGAGAAGCTGCAGCAATGAAGGTAAATAGGGTACTTGGCTGCATCCACAGGGACAAAGATGTGCTTGTCAGACCTGGAGTACTGTGTCCTGCTTTTGTCCCTACAATTCAAAAAAGACATGGACAGACTGGAGAGGGTCCAAAGGCAGGCCATGAAGATGATCAAAGGGCTGGAGAGCCTGCTCTGTGAGGAAAGACTGAAGGAGTTATGTCTTTTCACCCTGGAGAAGAGATGGCTCAGGGCTGACATCATCACAGTAGTCCAGTGCTTGAAAGGGCACCTAGAAAAAGGATGAAGGCTCTCTCTTGGCAAGGAGTTACAAGGAGAGGACAAGGAGCAATGAGGACGAGTTGCACAAAGAGAGGTTTAATCTCGACATAAGAAGGAAACTTTTTCCAGTCAGAACCCTCAAACACTGGAACAACCTCCCCAGGGATGTGGTAGAGTTCTCATCACTGGAGGTTTTCAAGACATGGTTATATGGTGTGATAGACGATCTCACCGAGGTTCCCTTTTCCATGAAAGCTTGGACCAGGTGATCTTTCAAGGTCTCTTCCTATCTGGGCTGTTTTATTACTCTCTCATATGCCGTTGCCTCAATCCCTCGCAGTGGTGTTTTAACATGAAATTCCGACCTACTATTGTAGAACATAAGCATACCCAGCAGGCACATCTCAGCTGATGATAAAGAGTATCAAGRTACCACACCTCGACCTTAAATGAAAGTCTTCCATCTGTAGAACAGATCTAGGTATCCTTAATGAATTTTGCAAGACCRTTTTTCTAAAAGAAGCCAGTTGCTGCTTACTTGAGTAATTTCACTCAGAGGGACTGAAACRAAATTTCTGAAGATCAAATAAAGCATTTGGCTGAATAAAAGAAGGATCAAATCTCCCTAACTATTCCACATCTGAACAGGCTCTATAGTGCTCATACTAACAGAAAACAAGTAGAGATAACTGAGAAACAGATGAAGCAATTGAAAAAGCATACTTACAGTGAATTTCCCCCACAATTTTAATGTAAGCAAGAATGCTGTCTATGTAAAGAGCAGCTGAGTGACTCCCAGCAGATACAGGCATGGGCAGCAATCTGTATTTTGTGTACCAGATGGCTTCTGCAAGTTTTACTATTTGAAGTGTCATATTGTTCTATGTCACTGAGTCTCCAGGGTCCCAAACCTGTTCTTTTTTTTTAAACATATAACAGAAAATATTTTCCCCTCCATTTAACTCRTGGAATAAGGTCTTAAACCAGGAACTCTGTGAAGCTGAATTAATTTGTATCTGTGGAGGACTGTGAAGCACTGTGGGGAGACATCTCTTAAAATTGCAAAGTATTTTTTCTGTTACAGTCAAACTCTCAGTGGAGTGATACGAAAAGAATGTTAAGTGTGAACWAATCTGCAGTTTGTGAATGGTGCAGACATTGACTGACTGTGGTGAGCAAGTGCTGCTGTCTACCTCATCCACTCAGCTACAGAAACAGTCACTCAGCACTAATTGCAGCTTTTCTCCTTGGCAAACAGGTGTGCTGAGCCCTCCTTAAAATTCGGGAAAGAGGGTGGTGTGGCAAGAGCTCATTTCTTTGGTGCTGACACTTTGCTGTGTTGGATTTCACAGTGTAATAACATACTGGGAAATGATTAAGTGGAAATTAACGTTTGATTCTCTTCCTCCATTTTCGTGCTTTGAATAAATCCAGTTTCACAGTTTTGCCTATTTGAGTGTGTCACTTCTTCCTCAAGGCTTGAATCAAACTGCTGCAAGGTTTGCTTGGCTTCACTGGGCTTTCGTCCAGATTTTTAGCACAAGGTCAGGTACAGCATTGGCTGTAGTGCTCAGTGTCTGCTTCCAGAGCTAGGGTAGGATTTGTGTCCAGGTAATGCTTGGTCATTTTTCACAAAAAAAACCCAAACCAAACCAAGCCAAACAAACAAAATATTCACACACACCCCCCACCAAAGAAAAGATACAGAAAGAGAAAAATCAGATCCTGAGATGGGTTAACTGTGAACAAGACCAAGACACCAATGCCTCACCTACAAACAAGAACGGTTTAGCCATTGAGGATGTACAAAGCTTCAGGATATTCATCCCAGAGTGCTTTTGCTCATAAAGAGACTGGTATTAAGGATTTAATTACCCTGATGTGCCTGATAACCCCTACACCGATGTGGCTCTGCTGGACGCTGGGGAATCCCAGAGTTACGAGGCTGCAATCAGGGCTGTTCTGGCATGACCAGCAAGGAGGTGGTAAATATGCAGGAGCCCCTCTGTACACAGCCTTTTGTTTTCACAAGGTAAAGGCTCCTACCAATCCTCTTTGGCACCAGTGACTACAATTGTGTGGTCCCCATGGACTGGGGACATGACAGCCCGTGACATGCTTTCACAGGCTGCATGTAAAATAACTGATAAAAGCCAGTTTATTGTCATTTGGATCAACTTCCTTACATAGAGCTCTGCACTGAAACACTATTTAGGGTTATATGAGTGAAAAAGAAGTTATAACATGATCTGTAAACACTCCCACCTTTAATAGCAGCAGAAATGTGCCTAAGTTTCTCCCTTTAATGAAATCTTTGTTATTTATGTTACCCTCTGTGGCTGGACATTTTCATAAAACACAATAGGGTAAGGTGAGTGTTCACAGATTCTGTAAGTGGGCTGGGAGCTGCCACTGAACTAATGACTCATTTTCTCTAGCTGCAGAACATAGACAGGAAYAGCAGGTGTTTATTTTTTTCCTCCTTCTGATGTATCATTTAGGAAGAAATATGTGTAGAAATAATGAGAAAATAGTGAAAAGATTAATTCTTTGGACATGACATGGCTAACTTGTGATAAGCTGGTGAAGAGCAACGGAAGCATAGAAACATTCAGATCAACAAAAATTTACGGAGCAGTTAAAAAGAAAGGATTTCTTTCACAGTATTTAACTACAGTAAATATCAGCATCCAACGCACTTCCAAAATGATTCTGCCATTTGCCATACAACTGAGAAAGAGTGGCAGGAATCCTAAATGAGAAAGGGGATAAACACAAAGCACAAAGGATTAAGTGASTCATGCAAGATCACTCAGGAAATCTGGCAGACATGCTGCAGGGTTCCAAGTTCTATCCAGTTCACRTCAGTGCAGAAACGTTAGACATACAAGTAGGGTAATACACAGACCTGTTTGGGAATGCTCTGGTAATGCKGGGGGTTTTTGAATTCTAAAATTATCATTTGTTGCAACTTTTCATATGACTACAAGAGTTTTCCTGAACTTTGGCCAGAAGAGATTCTTCAGATCCAAGATAGAAATTTTAGTCAAAATCAGAGCTTTGCAGTGCCTTCAGACRTGAGAAAACCAGACCAAATTGCTAATTCAGTTGATATTCCACTACTATTTAGGATGAGACAGATGTAACCAGGACAGCCTGGTAAGGTATTTGGTGTGAATGAAGGTTCATGTATTTAGCCACCAGCTAGAGATCATCCTGAAAGGCTTTCACTGTTGGTTGCTGTAGCTGATCTGTTAGTTGGATTTTTTTTATGGCTTTGGCTTAATATTGTTCCTTAAATGGGAAAAAAATAATTGCCATCCAGAAATATCATAGAACATTCATATTTTCAACTCTAAAAAAATATTTCCCCAGGCACAGATAGCTGTATCCTACATTTCTTCCCTGGTTTAGTGTTAACAATACACTTCCAGTCCTACTGAAAAAAAGTTTCATTAGGCACAAAAATCGTGCATGAATTTACAAGTTCAGCCTCCTGCATCTTACAATCAAACCCTGCCAAACACAGTAAAAATGTCATGGAAT
Source organism: Amblyornis subalaris (assembly GCA_018881555.1). Classification (NCBI taxonomy): domain Eukaryota; kingdom Metazoa; phylum Chordata; class Aves; order Passeriformes; family Ptilonorhynchidae; genus Amblyornis; species Amblyornis subalaris. The sequence goes on along the minus strand of JACAXG010000017.1, from coordinate 2,700,087 downwards.
CACAGAATGGTTTGGGTTGGAAGGGACCTCAAARRTCATTTAATCCAACCCCACTGCCATGAGCAGGGACACCTTCCACTAGGCCAGGTTGCTCCAAGCCCTATCCAACCTGGCCTTGAACATTTCCAYGGATGGAGCATCCACAGCTTCTCTGGGCAACCTGTGCCAGTGCCTCACTACCAACACAGTAAAGAATTTTTTCCCGATATCCAATTTAAACCTACCCTCCTGCACTTTGAAGCCATTGCCTTTGTCCTACCAGCTGACTTCAGGCAGCCCATTTTGCAGAGGTACTTGCTGCATACAGCCGCTGAACCCTCAGCCCTCAGCAAGCACAGCCTGTGCATCTTCCCTGCTCCTGCAGAAACCTCAGAAGAGCTGAAAGCTTGGATAAATTGCCCTTCCTCTTAAATGTGCTTCTGGGTCATGGTGGTTTACACAGTTTCTAATCTCTAGATGGTAATTTCTTTTCCTAGGTGGAAAAACTTCAGTGCTCAAATCGACAGATGTGTTGTTTGCTGCTCTTGTCATTGCTGTTACCTTTTGTTTACGAGCTGAGATGCCAAACTTCCAACCTCATTTCTCATGTTTTTTCTGCATCATTAACTGTTTAAATTTCCTGTGCTTGGAAGGCTGTTACTTCTCACTATCAATTCCCTCCAACGTGGCTGTATTAAAATGCAGAAACTGTTATACAATCACAATAGAAAAAAGACCAGATGGCGTCAATAACTGCTGATATATCCGCATGTTTATGCTCCAGCACGTGTCTGATAGATGGGGTAAGTGCTAGCCACTGGTATTCTGTTTGTGTCATTGTTTGCTGAGCTTGTTTTTTAATTAACCATATGCTCCCTATGAAACTTTGAAAGCATTTCACATGGTTCCCCAAAATACACTTGCATTGCACCTTAAAAATGGACAGCATTTTAAAGCATAACCCCTTTTTCTTTGTAAAAAGAAAATACATTGTATGAAAAGAAACTGAACTAGTCTCTTTCCTGAGTTTGTATTCCTGTTTCTCCCCCAACTGCTCTCTAATGAAAAGCCATCAGTTTGCATATTTATTGGTCTCTAAGCAGAACAGTTTCTAAAGATGTGGTTATGGTATGCATTTTTTTAATCCAAACACCAGAACAATTACCAACATGACCAAACAATAGTTGGAGTCACTTTCATTGTTAAATTCCTAAGACCCCTGACAGCCCTTAGATGTTTATGAAAGCAGTGCAGGATGTAGACTGTCACACACCGACTCTGTGCAGTCAATGAAGAGAAGCAGGCACATCCCTGAAATCTGGAATCCATAGTAAAAGACTATATGTGCCATCCTGGTTATGCTTTTCCATCATTCATGCAGTCAGCTTCCATCTGGCAGCCTTAGGCAGCAGGTTGCTGGGTTTGCCCCGTGGYCTCGCTCGCTATATTCTCTCACATGTACTCAAAGGAGAGCGGTCACACTCATGGCAGAGGGATTACTTCTGGGGTTTGCGACTACAGGTCATTCTTAGAGGGAAGGGATAGCTGGTCCTGGCAGGGAGGAAGGCAATTTTACTGATAGTTTGATTCTAATAAAAGGGTTACAGCAGTCTGGTTTTCACTGGGCTTAATGCGGATTCAAAAAGTATCCTAGAATCATAGAATATCCTGAGTTGGAAGGGATCCACAAGGATCATCAAGTTCAACTCCTGGCCCTGCACAGGATCACCCCAAGGATCACACCACGTGCCTGAGAGCATCATCCAAATGCTTCTTGAACTCTGTCAGGCTTGGTGTTGTGACCACTTCCATGGGGAGTTTGTTCCAGTGTGTATTATTTGTATTTCCTTGCGGCTTTTTGGGCAGGGTTTGTATTCCTTAGCTTCCCAAAACTTACCTAACTAAATTTGGTATCCAGCAATGTAATCATTGACATCTGAGCAAGTTTCTTGTGTTCCTATTACAGTTAATAGAAAACAAGTCCACGGAGTCAGTGAAGCATAGGGTGAGTCATTTAACCAAACATGGGTATCGACTTAGGATGACACAAATCACACTCTACTCTTCATTGATCATCTAGAAACCCAAGGGCAACTTTTAGAGATGCTGATGCCACCTTACATTGTCTCATATGGTAGCTTAATTAGTGTGCTTTGCCTCCCACCTTAGTYTCTTGACTTGTCAAAGTGAGATCATACAATCAGCCACCCAATTTGCGAGAGATGAAGATAATGAGTTCATGTTTGTACAGCGCTGAGGAAATATTAAATCCAACAAGCTGTGCCTTAACGATATAGTCTGAACCCACACTGATGAAGACATACTGTTTACATACAGACAGCAAGAGAGCCATAAGCTCTGGTGATGCTGGCAGCCCTTCGGGRTCTCTACACGGCTTTCAACACTAGGAATTTTGTAAATAGGAATGTTAGGGCAGATATGTTGGAAAACTTGCCTAGAGTAAAGCAGAACATTAGCAGCTGAGCAGGGATAGCGATTTTTTGTATATAGCTCCTGTGACAATTGTTAATTGCCAGCTATAATATAATTCTGTCTTCCTGTGATTTCCTCATTTACTCCTGAGGGAATACAGATGATTTTTATGTCACATTTCTAYGTTGGCTACCAAGTGTCTAAGAAATGCCTTCAAATATTTCAGGATGAAAAGAGAGATAAATATTATTAATTTTCATTGCAAGTAAGGTAATTTGTTCCAAAATTTCTGCAGTGTTCATGTATCTAATGAGTCAGGGTGCTTCATAACTCATCAGCCTTCAGCTGATGTTTTATAGCTTTCCTGTGTCAGAAGGAATAACTGACTGTGGTTGTTAAAAGCATGGTTCAGTGCAGAATTACTGCTACCATTTATATGTTATACAAATATCTTAAACCAAGTCTTGGCTACAGTATTTCATCAAGGCAGCCAAGTATAATAAATCAGTAACAGTCGAAACCTGTGGTATCAAGACACCAAAATTGTTCACTTATTCTCCTGACGAAATTTCCAGCAGCAGATAAATTGCCTCGTGCTTAGAGGTGGGGTAARATACTGTAGACATGAGATAATCTCTGAGTTGATAAAGTCAAATGATAACACTTTACATTACAGCCATGTATATAAAAGATGACTGGATGGCATAATCCTTCTAGAAGAGTAACACTATCAGCATACATCTAATCTATTCAGTAACAGCCTGATTTGCCCTTCTCTTCCCCAAAGTAATCATGAAAATTACAGTCAGAAAGGCTAAACAGCACAACCACATACTGCTCTCATGGAATAAAGAAAGGTAATCAGCATGGATTGTACAAACACATCAGGAGTAAAGAAAACAACCGAAAAAAGACCAAACCCAAAGGGAAATGTAAGTTTATTTCTTATTTGAAAAGAACTAATAACAAAAGAACAAGTTTAATATTCAGTATTCAAATACTAGTTAAGTGAAATTGGATTATTAAACCTACTATTTTTAAGAAGAGGATAAGAGTCCAAAATGGAATGAGAAATAATAGGTGAAGGAATTTTTCAGTAAATTAGGTGTGTTTAACACAACAACATATTCAGTGCCCCGTAATGAGTGGTATCCCTTAAAAGTACAAATTGGGACCACTACTATTGAATATATTCATCAGTAACATAGTGAGTGGGGTCAAGTGCATCCTCAGCAAGTTTACAGAACACCAAGCTGAGTGGTGCAGTTGATTCACCTGGCGGAAGGGAAGGCATCCAGAGGAACCCAGACAGGCTTAAGAAGTGCCACCATGCAAACTTCATGAAGTTCAACAAGGCCAACTGCCAGGTCCTGCACCTGGGTTGGAGCAATCCCCAACATCCATACAGACTGGAGGAYGAATGGACTGAGATCAGCCCTGCAGAGAAGGACTTGGGGATGCTGGTGGATGCAAAAGTAGACACGTACTGGCAAGGTGCACTCGCAGCCCAGGAAACCAACCGAGTCCTAGGCTGCACAAAACAAAGCATGGCCAGCAGGTCGAGAGAGGTGATTCTGCCTCTCAATTCCATTTTTGTGAGAGCCCACCTGGAGTGCTGTGTCCAGCTGTAGGACCCCCAACAGAAGCAGGACATGGACCTGTTGGAGCAAGTTCAGAGGACACCATGAAGATGCTCAGAGGGCTGGAGCACATCTGTGGTGAAGACAGGCTGAGAGAGTTGGGTTTGCCCAGTCTGGAGGAGAGAAGCTTCCTCCTTTCAACTCAATTTCTGTTTTGACCTTTCAGTATACAAAGAGGGCTTATAAGAAAGATCAAGAGACACTTTTTACCAAGGCCTGTAGTGACAGGACAAGGGGCAAYGGTTTTAAACTGAAAGAGGGCAGGTTTAGATGGGACATAAGGAAAAAATTTTTTACAATGAGGATGGCAGGATACTGGAATAAGTTGTCCAGGAAAAGTGCGGATGTCCCACCATTGGAACAGTTCAGGGTCATGTTAGATAGGGCTTTGAGCCACTTGACCTAGTGAAAGACGTCTCTGATAGGAGGATTGGAACTAGGTGATCTTTGAAGGTCTCTTCCAGTTCAGATCATTCTGTGATTCTAACATTGATTCCTGCTTCAAAAAGCAATTTCAGTTTTGAAATTATCTTCCATGTATAACATATTTAAAACATAAGTCATCATTATTCCACTCTAGTTAGTAGAAGGGGAGTCTGAGCTGGAAATCAGTGACTGGCTCTGGGCACATGTTACAAATATTTCTGAAAAATTTGAGAGAGCACAAGAGATACAAAAAAACCCTAAAAACAGGATAGCAAGCAATGTGGTAAGCACGACTGTGTTGGTTTTGCAGGGCCTGGTTTTCAATAGCGGGGGGGCCACAGAGGTGGCTTCTGTGAGAAGCTGCTGGAGGCTTCCACCATGTCCAGCAGAGCCAATCCCTGATGGCTCTGATGATGGATGTGCTGCTGGCCAAGGCTGGGCCAATTAGAGATGATGGTAACACCTCTGTGATAACAGATTGAAGAAGAAATCATAACAAAGTTGGGGRTGTAGTTGTAAGTTTCCAGCTAGAGAAGAGTAGGAGTGAGAACATGTGAGAGAAACAACAATGGAGGCACCAAGGTCAGTGCAGAGGGAGGGGGAGGAGGTGCTCCAGGCGCCGGAGCCAAGATGTCCCTGCAGCTCRTGCTGAGGACCATGGTGAGGCAGCTGTGCCCCTGCAGCCCATGGGGGCCCACGGGGGATGCAGAGATCCACCCGCAGCCCACAGGGGAGGTGCCCACGCCGGAGTGGGTGGATACCAGGACACTGTGATCCAGAGGAGGTCCCAGTGGAGAGAGAGGCCTTGCTTCCAGGCTGGAGCAGCCTGTCCTTGGAGGACTGCACCCCGTGGCAGCGTGACCTACGCCACAGCAGGTTTGGGAGGACTGTCTGCCCGTGGGATGGACTCACGCTGCAGCAGTTTTGGGAGTGCTGCTGCTCGTGAGAGTGGAGCCACGCTGGAGGAGTTCACAGAGAACTGTCTCCCGTGGGAGGGACCCCACGGTGCCGCAGGGAAACAACTCCTCTCCGTGGGCAGCAGAAAGAAGATCCTGGGTGATGAACTGACCAAAACCCCCACCCCCACCTCTCTGCGCCACTGGTGGGAAGGAGGGAGGGGCTGAGGGAAGACAAAGATGTTTGTAAGGACTTRTTTTACTTCTCATTCTCTTACTCTGATCTTGTTAGTAATGAATTCATCTTATATCATTAAGTTGAGCCTGTTTTGCCCTTGAGGTGTTTTCTTMCGGTCCTTRTCTCAACTCATTAACCCTTTTTTAAATTCTCTCTCCTCTGTCCAGTTGCAGAGCAGAGGAGAGTGAGCGAATGGGCTTTTTGTGGATGCCTGGCATTTGGCCAGTGTCAAACCACGACAACAACCTATGAAAGAGTCAGAAAGAATTGAGATTATGGGAAAGTATACAATAGTCTTCAAATATGCAAAAAACTTGTATTTCATTTCTCTATGAAAGAGCAAGAGGAAATCAGTAACACTTTGTAGCAAGAATGACTTCTGCTACAGAATGTCATGTATGAGGATGGTGACACAGAGTGACAAAGTCTGTTGCTATCTCTCGATCACTGAAAGGCTCTACACATGCATCAGACAAGGTCAGAATATCTACACAAGAAGATTGTCTGAACAGTCACTCAAGGACCCAGGCAGTTACAGCTCTGTTCCCCAAATATATTCTCACTGTTTTGTGTGGAGAGAGAAGGGAGGGCAAGAGCTAACAGATGGGCTCTGCTCATGAGAAGCTGTAGCTGGATCCTACAYAGATTATCTGAGTTATACAAATGGATCATTCCAAAAACAGTCTTATCGCCCTGTTCATAAGGGAGCTGATGTGGAGGTTGTCAGAGATAGCCTCATTATGTGAAAGGCACTAACAAAGGAGGTTGGATTAGCCTGTGTTTGGAGCATCCCTTCAATTGCTATCCAGGGGCTTTTTCTACAGCACAGGGAGCAAGGAAATATCATGAATACATTCTGCCTGTAAGTAGAAGTAATTGATTGAAGAAGTTTGCTCAGTCAGGCGTTTTTTAAAGGCAGGTTTTCACAGACATTAGTGTAAATTTGACAACCAGTTGACATTAATTTCCAGTGGAACTGGAAATTTTTCATGGGAATATATTTATCTTGTTTCAATAAATGGCCACTGGAGAAAGCATATCTTCAGCTAGTATTTCAGCCCCTGTTTCCCCTCTAAGCATTCTCTTCCACCTCCGAGCTAGTCTCTGACTCCTTGCATCTCCTTGGAAGCTTCTRCAAGTTGCTGTCTGTTAAGAGATTGCCCTGCCTGGTGCAGCACCCTCCTCCCCAGAGCGCATTCCTGCTCATCCCTTCCCCAGTCCACCTCTCTTTCAGGTCACTTCCCCGCCTTTAAGCACAAACAAACACAAAACACGGTGATCCTCCTCTCACTGTCTTCCAGCCTCCAGAAACCAGGGATGCAGAAGTGGCTAATTGTATATGGCATCTTGCTGGACTTGAATGGCATTGAGGAAAAGCAAGTGTGATTCAGCTAAAGGCCATGTGGGTATGTCAGCAGTTGCAAAACCCCACTTGGACAGCACAGGAGTGTGAAATGAGGCTTCTTRAAAAAAGTGAGGCCCTTGAGGTTTAGAAACACTTTCATTAAATGCACTCGTGCCCAGAAGTTATTTTGGTTTCAAGCCTTTGACCAGAATGAGGTCACTCTTCAGTTGCTTCCCTGTTTAAGGAATTTGTTAATCTTGAAATATTTATGCTGAGTTTTAACAGTGTTGATTCTTTAGGGGCTGCTTCTTTTGTGACACAATATTTTGTGTGTGTTTTATTTGTATGAGGTAGATGCATCAGGACAAACCAGCTGTGGGTCTGGTTATTCAGACAGGAGGACACATTGGATCAAATGAAATATTTCTGCCTCTCACATCCCTACAGAAGGCTGCTCCCAATTTTCCACCCATAATATCTTCTACCTGAGACCATGAATAAAATCTCTTCCCATCTATTTCCTGGTAAACTGTATATGAAGACTTAAATAAATTGTTTCAAACACCTTAAAGAATGTAAAGAAATGCAAGCTGGGTCTACTTCCTAGCATGCATTCACCTGAAACAGAGCACATCTCTATTCAGAAAAAGACCCTTCAAACCGCAAAAAAACAACTGCTTATACCATATGGACACATACCTGAATTTGAAAAAGTAAGAAACAGACTGGATGCAGTAAAATCCCACCTAATTTCATTAGGAGAGGATAGAAAAAGATACTATTGAGTTCAGTGACAGCTACTTGAGGAAGCTGGTGATACATTTTCGAAGGATGTGCAGAAACAGACAATGTAAAACTCTGTGGAAGATAGGTTTTATGAATAAAAAGAGGCATCAAAATCCATTTTTGACACATATTTTCTAAAGTTCAGTAGTTTTGTGGCTCTCAAATAACCCAAGAATGGACAGTCATACTGAYAGGTCTCAAATGCTCAATTTGAAAAACTCCTTCAAATCTATTTACTCTGGTATAAGATCCCTATCAGACCCAGCTACTCATTTTATAAAGTATTTATCACTTCTCTGTTGAAGACTAGTGCAGCAGCTTCATAACTTTAGTTTTCAGTCCCGGCTGAGGAATTCAGAGTGCTTCACACTAACTAATTTACTTTCCCTTTTGCCTAAAGCAATAAATATAATAAAATACACTGGGCAAGAGATATGCTCAAAGTTCCACAGTGGTTTTGTGACTTGAAGTTACAACTTTCAAGGGCTGGGTAAGGTTTAATCACTGAATGAGACTTTATCACATGAACTCAGTGGTAAGACAGTTGCAGATCTCAGACAGAAACTTCTAAAAGGCTCTTTAGTTTAGATGAAAAGAATGATTTCCCTAATCAAGAGAGACTGTAGGCATTTCTCCTAACATAATCATCAGCTGCCAGATCAGGACGCTTTTTCCTGGAACACTGTTTCCTCTCGCTGGGTGTTGTTATGTGAAGATCAGAGGAGCAGAACATCCCTAAGGAGCACCTCCTCATTGCCTGATTGCTCGTTCTGCAATAGCCCTCGCTAACAGGATCTCCTCTTCTGGTTGGAGGTATAAGCATAAAGTGAAAAAATACTGCTTCCTGAGCAAGCCACTCATCTCAGAACTGAAACTCCTCATGGCAAAATCAGAGTGACTCCAAACTAGTTCAGACTCTAAAGGCGAGTCCTTGGCCTAAATAAAATCAAGGATAAAATATACATCATAACCTGCAGCCTGTTCAAGTAAGCAGGAGACTTTCCATGGATTTCAGTAGGGTCTGATTAAATTGAGAAAACAAGCCTTATTAGGGGGATGAAAAATGCAAGTGCTGAATAGGAAGACAGCCTACCAGCCACAACTAGGTGTTTTAGCACAGAGCAGCTACACACACTGATGAGTGCTCAGCATAACTGTCCAAAGGCCTTCCATGACATTTTATGGAAGGGACAAAGCAGAAGTTAAAGTGTTCTGAGGCAGGAAACAAAAGAGGACTGCTTTCTGCATAAAAGAGAAAGGAAAATGTCTTGCTGATTTAAATTGACCACAGACAAAGCAGCTGAGTACTTACTGAAAGATTACACCTCTGGGAAATGGCCTGGTTTCTCTATATATCCCATTTGCTCTTTGCCTACTGTTTCCATGACCTGGATAAAGATGTGTGTGTTGAAAAACACCTCTTACTATACTGATATGGACCAGAGGCAGATTGGGGTGATGAGTCCTTTGCACCAAGCCCTGTCAGAGGCCTCTCACAGCAACAAACCCTGCCCCAAGGGTATTTCCTCTGCTCAGCTCCAGCTACTGATCTCTCATTGCCAGTGAGCCATTGCCCAAAGCCCACTTTCATCTGCCTGAGGGTTCTGCTGTCTGCACGGGGTCAGCAACGCACAGCAAACCTGGCGGCCCTGGGGACAGGGCGCTGGGGCACACGGGGCACACAGGGCAAGTACCACCTCAGCACAAAGCCAGGGCTCACCAGACACCATTTCTCTTGCCCACACAAACTGGAGAATACGTTCATGGCCAGGCAGTAAACAGCCAAACACACAGAGGAAAAAGTGCTGAAAAAAAGAAATTGCTTCCCTAGGAAGGCAGACTGATTTGGCATTTTGCACTGTTTGTGCATCCAACCCAAACAATGCAATTGTTTCTACTTTGATTCTGGGAAAAGAACAAGCCAATAATGTAATTTTTTCTCTAAATTTACCTCTATCTGAGTACCTGTCATCCCAACTCCTTCTTCTGTTTTCTCCACCATCACTTTCCTGCCCTCATCTGTCTTGGAAATATTCTCATCTGAACTCTTCTCTTCAGTTATCCATAGGGCACTGAACACCCCACAGCCCAGATTTCTCTAAGACTAAGCATTCATTCAACACCCATTATTGATCTTATYATGCCTGTGAATTCTCAAGTGAGTCTCAAATTTGCAGGTGTATAACAAACCAAAAAAATCGCCCCCACAAACAAACAAACAAACAAAAAAAAAGAAAGAAAAAAAAGAAAAAACTGAAAACAAGTTATCCGCAACTTTTCATGGCCCAGAGCTGAAAAAATGATTGCTCCTGGAGTAACATTCTACTGAGGAGGCTGAGAATTCAGGAAAGGCCAGGGGATCACAAGTAATTGTGTTACAGCAATTTAATGAGGTCCCAGTCACCTGCCAAATCACAGTAAATTTGATATTTATTTTCATATACTATCCCACCTACTGTGTCAAATACATTCTCTGAAATCACTATTTGACTTGTTAAGTAGTTAGACCACTCTCAGCTGTTAATACTCTGAGGATGTTTATTTACAATCAGGTCTGCCTTCATTTAAATGCATATATGAAAAGCAATAGCAAAACATTGCTAGATGATTCACATTGTTTCTCTCTGCTTTTCATGAAGGCCTCGGTGAATAACAGAGCAAACTATCAGTAAATTTCCCATAAGAATTTGAAATTAACTTGTTTCATCTGTGCTTATGCAAGTTTCATTCTCCTTTCTGCAAATATGCAAGTAATTGCTTTTTATTGTCCATGGAAAGTGAATTTAGAGATGCAGTTTTTACATGACAGTATTTGTGCTGGCAATGACTGTGTACACTCAGGAGCAGCTTGAGAAAGAAATGTGAGTTACCTGAGACAGCAGCACGGCTCAGCCTTTGAATATGCCAAATCAGTCTGTAAAGTTAAAAATTGGTTAAAATAGTAATTAATTAAGTTATCATAGCAAGTTCATTGGAGATAGTGAGAATCTGTCTTTCTGTATTCTAAACCTGGAAAATAAGTTGCTACATTAACATATTATTCATGTGCACTTCTCTTCAGATCTAATTGCTGCTCTCTTTACATGTCTTTTATATGCAGGAGAGTCTAATGACTATGAATAAATAATATGCTCTTGGGAATGATTACCTGGTTTCAGCCTTGACTTCCTTGAGTCTAGAGAGAGGCGGCAGATTAAACTCCATGGGCTGTCGTTCCTCCGCTCTGTTTGGGACAACACTTTAATGACATTTTCCCATGCACTGGCATCAAAGGCACAGAGCGTTTGGGAGAGAAAATTGCTTCGAGATAAGAATTCATGTAAAGTGCAGTGGCATTTCTGAGAGGGGCAAGTCAGATCACATCCAATATCACACTGCCTCGGTCCAAGATGACAGAGGCACCATGGTTTGACAAGGAGCTGTGCCCAAGTTACAGGTGAGCAATGTGTCACCTCTTCTGCTCACCTCACTTGTTTTCACCGAGTCACATGTCCTGGCAGCTCCTCTGAACTTTGTTTGCCTTGCTGAGTGCTGAATTCCCTGGACAGCAGTTTACACATGCAGAGTARAAAAAAAGAAAAAGAAAAAAAAAACGAGAGACACAAAGTAATTCTAGAAGGATATTCTTGCTCAGGGAATGTCATTACAATTTTGTCTTTACGAAATTACTGACCTACATAATTTATACTCAGAAGTGTAAGTGATATTGTAGATGACCTATCTCCTATTGGATCCCAGCAATGGAGCTTGGCGTCTTTTTAAACTGATGTATTAGTATGTGTCAGATTCAGACAGCCATCTCAAATTGCTAGCTGTGATTAATATAATTAATTATCTACCATTAGGTGTTCCCAAATTTTGGTAGGACCCTTTCAGAGAGTCAGATAATTTGATATATTAGCTGGAAAACATCCAGACAGTTTATATATAAAATGATTAGGAAGTAATAAGACACATTTCCTGCTTTCACAAATAATTCTTTAATGAGGTTGTAGAAAAACAATGAAGTTTTCAAGTAATAAATCAGAGCAATGTTAAAACTACTGATAATTGCACTACAAATAGAACCTGGAAACATTATCTGGCAAAGGGTTTTTCTCACGGCTGAGCAATACAGCTCTGAGGACTGATTCTATTCACTAACTGGGGGGACAGCTTGATCAAAGGGAGAGGTCATCCTTTGGTGGAGATGACACAATACTGCACATTGGTGCTTTTACTTCTTAAAATGGCTTTTTGTTTCAAAAGTAAATAAGCAACTTGAAAAGGCTAACTAAACCCAAATCAAAATGATCCCTTTCCTTTGTGATCATCCTTCTCTTTGTGACACAAAAAGGGAACAAAGAGTGGGTTTGCTCAAAAAAATCCTGTCAGCTCCAAAACCACATATTATTAATATTTTCTCTTTCTTGAGAAAAAAAAATAATCTAAAATTACTTTGCCCCCCTCCCTTTTTTTCAATGTTCAGATAAGCAACAAAAAAATTTCTTTGCTCTGCCYTAGGCATGACCCAATAGAAATTTCTTACACTTTGACACAAAATGTCAGATGCATTTTATATTCCAATAAGAAGTATTTCAGACAGAACAATGATTTCTCCACCATATTAAATTTCCACCAGTCTCTGCTGTGCTGCTCTGAAAAGGCACATTGTAACCCACCTGTGAAAAAAAGGAGGCAAGTTATGAAGGCATTATTAGATAAACACAAGCAGGAGATTCACAAAGGTTATGCTGTCCTTATGATCAATGTGATAATGGCAATATACTTCTATTAATAATAAAATGATGACAGAATTAGGTCAAAATACACAACTTTTTCAGAGTCACATTGATGCCATGGAATGATGAAGCAATATCTCACTTTGTGCTGCCCCAGATGATATATCCACACTAAGCAGGACTGTAGGGTGAGGTACTGGCTCAAACCTGAAATCCATTTCCAACATCATGTGGCTACTGACAGCTCCAATGCTCTTTAGCTGGTGGGGATCTCAAGAAAATAATGTAGTAGTCATGAGTCTCTCTGTGTGTGTATAACACAATGTAGGGTTAAGAGAATGGTAATGTCCAAAGAACATGAGAAGGTTATCCTTTGGAAAGATACAACTAAAAAGCCTAGACTATTTCTTTGTTACAGACTGAGAAGCTGAGAATATTGCTATTATCTATAAAGAACCTTATAACTTCATCCTGCAAACCCTTTTTGTGCCCAGCCCAGCTGGCAAAACCCTCTCTGAGGCTTGTTGTGCAGAGACACAGACACACAAGATCTCTGCAATGTGTTAGAGCCTTCATTAAATATATATCAGTATGTAGGAATATGGACATTTGCCACATGTTGCATCAAGTTGTTTTATATCTTTATTTGGGGATTTTACTGACTCCGTCCAAATTCACAGAAGACGGAAACGTGGCAAGAAATGAGCTCAGGAAAGGTTGTGTAGAATGAACTTGCAAAGTCCTTTACAGGAATGTGGATCCTTTTCTTTCCTCCCCACACATAACCACTAAATATTCTCAAYCTTTTAGTATTATCTGCTCCACGAATGGCATCTGCTATTGCTATTTTATACAAAAGTGTTCTCTAAACCTTTGGTGTGTTTTGGCACTGCTGCTTGCCACTGCTGAGGCAGAAAGCAAGGAAAGATTTTGTAAAGTTTTGTAAAGATTTGTAAAGGCTTGTAAAGTTCCAGTGATAGCCATGCTATCACTGAGCTCAGAGCCACCCCTGCATGTGACAACATGCTGATTTGGTGGCTTACTGTGTGCTAAGGACATTATGTCATTGCACAATTGAGATCATCAAAGTATGAACCAGGCTGCTTGTATTATACCAGGTTATCTGGTGTCAGATTTTCTAACAGAGTATGCTGTCTCCAGCAAGAATCAGCATGTGGATACAAAGGAAGGAGCAGAAGAAAAAAGCAGGCATGCAGTGATTCCTCTCCAGGGTGCTCTGCCAGTTTCCAAATCACTTATAACTCACAGACTCCTTGGAAAGTTGCCTTTGCTTTTGACAGTCTCCATTAGATCTGGACTCCATGAAGTTGCCCAGTCACTGCATGCAAAATTCCGGCACCCGCGGCATCCTAAAACTGAGAGTTCCCTGTTCCCACGGGATCCCCCACCAAAGAGCTTGTTCTCACAGCCCAGGCATTTCTTTCCCTTCACATTGCCATCTAGCAGCTCAAACTTCAAATAAGCTGCAGGAAAGGAAACAAATTCCAGATGACCAATAACTYGTCTTTTGTAAACCAGAGTGCCCAGAATTTTTCCTGTCTGTCTACACGCAATCCATATTCATCCACAGTTCACCCACACATCTCTTCTGGCTGTGAGACATTTGAATTTTAATTTCCCCAAGGCTGACTGACCCGTTTCCTAAAGCAGGCTGACAAAATCTGTCAACTCATTTGTCCTTCTGCCAAACCTCACCAGCAGTAGCTCCTTCCAGAAAGGAGCAACCTCATCTTTCCTGCACTCCCACACCGACCAGAACTAGAGGGGAAGTGTCAAGGCACCAAGGAGGACTGGTTCAGCCAAAATTGGGGCCACAGTTACCAGTGGTACTGGTGAGCTGCTCCATATGCAGACAGCTGCCTTCTTCTGATGCCTGCAGCCAGACATGTTTGCTGGTTGTTTTTTCCCAGAAGATCTAGGACCTCCATCACAGACTAAATACCAGCAGAACGATTGATTTTAGGGATGTTTTTCCACCAATTTCTGCTTCTAAATTTGTAGTATGATAAATATTTAAGCTCAAATTATTTTTCCTCCTTTGATACAAAGTAAACCGTGAACTTCCTGTGAATGAAAAACAATGTAGTGATTGAAAATAATTTTAACAGATGACTCATTAGTCTACATTGGTTTTTGCATCAGCAAATAAAAGTGGTCAAGATAGATGGAAAAAAGTGCATTGAAGTTTAACTACCAAATGCATCTTCCAAGCCCTCATTACCAAACCCTTTTCAAATGAAGTCTTTTTCATCGTAAATCACACAGTCATGTTTTGCATTTGCAAATTTTTTTTTAATTAAAAAGCAGCAGAAGAAAAATGGAATAAGCACTCTTAGTGACACCTCTCTAGAACAAAGGGCTCTCCAAAATGCAAACAATTAGAGAAGTCTAAGCTATGTACTCATTCACACAAAGGGAGAAAAACCCAAAAAACAGCAAAGGAGGAATTATTGTGCCAAGTGAAAGCTTTTCCAGCTTTTACTTATTCACTGTTTCTCCCTTAGAGTCTTCTGTTGAAATTCTTGTAATTCACCGGCAGCCTTTTAACATAGGGGCTCTTTTTCCCTTAGGACTCTAAACTTTGCCAAGTTGGACCAAAACGGCCCATTAATATGGTAAGCTATTGTCTGTGGTCTTCTGTTAAGAGTTGCCAGTACTGACTCTTTGAGATGAATATTGAGTGGGAATGATTTAAAGGTTGGCTAGAATACTGGAGTATTATCTATTTTCTCTTCTAAGAATATTTTCTCCCATTCTCTAATATTTGAGAATGGGAAGAAGGTACTCCTTCCCTTGAAACAGACACCTTTTCCTTCATAGTCTTTTCTAGAACTGTTTCTTCTCTTACCTAATTTTCCGTTTCCCATTATGAAATTTTTTGCATCCTAGTCAGCCCAGMGAGGAGGGGATGTCCCACCTTTAACAAGTCCTTGAGAAGAAAGTCAAAGAACATGTGGGAAACACAAACACAAAGAAGTTAAATGTTTTGCTCAGGATTGTGTCAATGACAGATAAAAGAATATTTAATGAGGACTAAATCTTGAATTTCTTTTGCTGGGGAACCAATTGATTTGAAGCAATATGAAGAGCAGCTGTTTTATCTCAACCAAATTAAGCTGCACCATGGACTCAGGTGTTTTATTCAGCTACCACAGGCTCCCAAGGATTGATCAAGGCGACACATAGAAATGGCTGAGAGGAAATGCTGCTTATCACGAGGCAACAAGAACCAAAGAAATCTGAACTTGTACCTTTCATGGAGCTTGTATATTTACTTTTCTCCTGAGTACAGATTACTGAGCTGCTGTTGCCATTGCCCAGCTCCTGAATAAAGCTTGTTGCTTATGGCATCCACCCAGCAACTTCCCAGAGAAGTCCTTCCTTAGCAAAGAGCTAATTCATTCCACATTTCCCACGTATTTAACCACCAGGATGTATCAAGTGGATAACCACACTGCCAAGTCTCTCTTGAAGCTGGGTCACTGTGCCAGACCACAGGAGGTGGGTAACTCTGCTGGGTGGGTGTTGGGGTCATGTGTCTCTTTCATGGACTATTTATGCACTTCATATTGGACAACTGTTGGTTGTTCCACCACCACCACCACTATTCTACAGCCTGCTGAGCAGTGTATTTGCTGAGGGTCTGAATCCCTGAGGATTGGATGCTAGAAACCTTCCAATGAGATCAGGTGAGCTTTTCTTAGGAGTTAGGGTAGCAATCAATACTCCACTCAGCTCTCTACTGAACACAGAGTGTGCTGAACACCATTCCTCTGTGTTTTCTTTGTAGTCAGTAGTTCTTTGGTATCTCACTGCACTGCCTTTTTGAGAGCTTTTCTACTGGTGGGTTRATAGGATGTGAGAGGGGATTATCTGGAAGATGACAGCAATGCATTGTTATGGACACGAAAACCATGACAGCTATCCTGCTTCTGACCTGCCACAGTATGGACATCCGACTCTGTGCCTGTAGGACTGTTCTTCATCCAGCAGGTAAGGCTATCCCAGGGACCTCTGCATGACTGTGTGTTGCAACACCTGTGTGGTGTTGTCTGCATTCAGCCTGGAGCCACCCTCCCCTGTCTCTGTCATACCTTAATGTTTCTGTCACAATTGTCAATGGAAACCTTCCGGACAACAGTCTGAAGATTTCTCTTTGGGTATCTTTGGGTAGAATAGTCAGCTCTGCAGGAGACAATTATAAAATTGTTGGCAAACAGCCCTTACTTGGTGCCTGTAGCACCTCTGAAGTTCCCAGATGTGACAAAAGAAATTAGACCTGGAAGGTRAAAGGCTGGAGCCAGACTCAGAATTGGGACTTCAGCAGAACTTGCAGGGTCGAGCTAGATGGGCACCAGGAGATGAGGCTGGGAAGTTTACAGTCRGGATAGTTGGTTCTGGGCATCAGGCCAATCTCATTATCTTGGACACTGTCAAAGAAGATGAACTCACAGAGTACAAACCTTGCACTGCAAACCACTTAGGCAGCTCTGCTGTACTAATTATGTTAGTATTGGTTTTCCTTTCAGCCTAAGCAATTGCTGCTTCTGTCTCACATGGCACCTGGAATCCAAACTCCTCCTCGCCTCCCACACAAGCCCTGCTGCTTAGTGACCTGCTCTCTGTTAACAGCCACTGTGCTCATGCCAGCGACGCAGGTGTTTTGTTTTGGTGGCRGATTAAGTTATTTCCATATGCAATTGATAAAGGGCCCTGGGATGAATGACAAGACACTATATTTGATTATTGAGGCCAATCTCTGAATTTTTTTTCCAGGTTCCATAACAGCTTCTCCTCAGAAAGGGCTTGAAAAACTTAATCAGCTGAATAATTAAATCCAGATCAAGAGCCCTGCACCAGTTCAGCCTATTCCTGCTAACAAAGCTCTGCATGTGTACATGGGGAAAGTCTCATAAAATGWCTTTTCTCCCACCAACTGCTGTTAGAGAAAAAGCTTTTTTCTACTGCTTGCTACATCCCTTTCTCCCTCACCTGAATAGMTTTGTTCCACTTTCAAGTCATAACATGACCAAACCAAGAAACTGCTTTCTTTGCTTTCCCCACATCCTCAAGATTTTGGCCCACAGGGAAAGCAAACACATGAGCTCATAAACATCCTGAAGCACACACGAGCCCATCTTTTCAGACAAAGGCTCATAAAGAGCTCGCGCATGGTTAATTTTTTTGTTGAACTGGTTTTGGTACCACGGAAATTAACTCATGAATTAGGATTTYGAAATCACCAAATTATTGGTTTTATTTTAATTGCTGGCACACATCTGAAATAATTTTTTGTCAGACTCCCACAAGGGTCATTTTAACGGTGGCTGGGCAAGAGAAATACAAAGCTTTCCAAGGAAAAACAAATGTTAGGCAAATTGTCTTCAACAGAGGAGATATCCTTCTTAATCATGTAACATTTGTATTTCTTGGGTTCTCTGGCATCCAGCTTCTGGTGTTTGCTTAGGGTAGGATGACATTGCCTCAAGTCTCTACCATGCACCCAGTCCAGCAGCAGGTGACACACATCTGTCAYGGGTTAGAAACAGCACAGGATGATCACTCTTCTAAGGGCTTGTACCTGGAGATCAGGGCTAAGCTGAGGAAGGCAGCTGCTTTGCGATGAAATTGGAATGGTCTGTCCCTCCAAGATAGAGCTCTAGACTGGCTACTTATTTACTACAAGTAAACATTGAAAATTATCTAAGGTAGTCGTTAAAACCTTCCTGGAACTTAAAATGGGCATGAAAGATTTCTTTATGTTCTGAGGAAAGAAAATCTTGTTCCATTGACGTCTTTAGATCAAGGATTTCTCCCTCTCTCCCAAGGACAGATAAGCACACACAGTCTACCATTAAAGTGTCTCAGCTTTGTTTTGTAATACATATTGTAATAAAAATTCTATTTCAGACTTGAGGCATTTGCTAAGCAAGGGTGAGGAACATTGATCTGAGCTACTTAGCTAATCGATACTTCTTTTGCATGCTTATCTGGAAACTTGTGATCCTCCCAACTCCAGCTCAATTTCACCAATTATAGTACGAAAGGTCAAGCTTGGATTTATTTTTACGAGCAACCTGATAAAGAAAAAAATTATTTTTTGCCTCTTTTTCACTACTTAGAAAGTCCGTAAASCCACCRTCTAAATAACAATGTTCATTTGTGTCTGAGAAMTGCTTCTCTTCTTGATGGCTCAGTAACGCAGCATGTTTGTAATGCAGATAACACATTAATTACTTTAGAAACTGATATCATATTCCTGCATATTTTGCAAAGCTGTGAAGTCTGTTGTGCTGAGTATAAGGATGCAATGTTTTAATGTGCTTCCACTATACAATGCTGGGTCAGGAGGAAGCAAAGGAGACCTTCAGACAATGGGAAGAAACAAAAAGGTCACAGGCCTTAGTAATTTTTGTGGCTCCAAAGACCCCAATAGCAGCTGCCCAGGCAGCAGCTCTGGTGCTGGCATGGGCAGTGGAGCTCTCCAGAGAGATGCACTGAGGGAGCTCCTGAACTGAGAGAACCTGAAGGGAGTGGAGAGACTCACCAGGAGCCCACAGCTCAAGCCACAGCACCAGGAGACCCGAGCAGGGCCAGGAGTGACAGCAGTCAAAGCCCTCTCCCCATAAAACTATCCCTTAGGAAGCACTGGAAGCRGGAGCTACGGTGCAAGAAGGGCACTGTAGCTCTGCCAGCCCATGGGGGGAAATGGTCTCCAGCCAGCAGAAGTCCCTGGCCCCTCTCAGCTCCACACCCACCACGTCTGATGCAGCCGCACAGACAGAGCTCGGAGGGAACACACTGCCATCCCAGTGCCAGCAGGAAGAGCCAGCAGATCAATTCCTGGCTCTGAGCCTGGTGGTTTCGGGTTTTTTTCAGCATGGGTCTGTCTACCTGACACCAGGCCCACTGGCAACAGTTGTGGTCTCAAAGGGGGGAAAAGGATCTTAGTGCAAAAGGGAGCAGGGCTGATCAAAAGAGCTTTAATCTGGATTTGAAGGGGGAAAGGGATAAAATCAGGCTTGATAGAGATAAACCTCTCTAGTGAGGTGGCACACGAATGTTTGAGGSATGGTGTCAGAGTGAAGTCCCCCAGGCTGTGCTGAGCACACTGGAGCCCATCTGAAATGTCCCTGTAGGAACATGCACAGCCCCTCAGCCCTCTCCATGGGGACAGGGGATGGAGATCCACGTGTCAGCAAACATGTAAGGATGATTCACAGTCTTAATTCAGGATGTTTGGAAGAAAGTAAAGACATTGCATTTTGATAAGGGATCTCTGAATTAGAAGTTTGGATTTAGCTGTCATGGAGATGTCATGAGTTTACTCCATATTTCCAGTCTTGGCATCTTTCCCCAGAAATTTCCACCCCATGATATTTAGTATGGACATCTCTCTAGACTGCTGCACTGATATACAATCCAACCACTGAATTATTTTGGTTATTTCTCAGTGTCCTCTTCTCCACAATGGTTGCAGACCAACAATGGAAATGAGAGTAATTACAGGATGAGGTTTGGAAGGGGGAGGAGAGTATGAGCCCTCAATCATCACTTACGTCAGTGGACTGCAGACAAAGCTGATGAATTCCCATTAATGCATTATCCATGGCCAAATCCAACCAACAGGACAAAGCATAGCAGACAGATTCCCTTTATTTTTCAAAGATACATTTTAATTTCAAACCTTTAAATTTTCCAGTTTTCATAAAACTGAGTAGTTCAACTTTTGTTGGCAGTTTATTTCTTTAGGTTGCTGTAGATGGCAATGTCTTTGATAAACTATCTTTTTCAATTTCATTTTGACCCTTTTCTCTTTCAAAGCTTATTTCAGTACTAACAGGAAACAAACAGTAAATTTACAACAGAGAGAGGTTTTTTTAAAAATAGAAGGTAAACGGCCACTTTTACCTAGCTCTTCCAGGTCAAAATGGAGAATTGAATAATATCACAGTGATGCTGCCTTTGTAAACTTTAGATAAACTTTAAGGAAGACTAATAAATACATGCTTAACAAAAAAAAAATTAAGACAGGCATTTCCGAACTGGTTAGAAGTAATGAGTTTGAAATTATATCTCATTATTATTAAAAAAATCCATCCTTATGTGAGTGGGAAGGAGAAAATATGAATATTTTATGAGCTAACTCTCTAAAAAGAAATTAAATATTCTGAGTACTCTGATACYTCAAATAAAACTGCCTTTGCTCAAATATTTTGTGCTTTTCAGCACGGGGGATAGGGAACACCCTCAATATCTATGTCTTACTATAAGTTTTGTCATATGCTGTATTTGAGTGACATTATTATAAAGCCCATAATTTACCTTGAGAAAAACTGAAGGTAACATGAATCATAACAAAAAGGAAACAAAAAAAAAAAGGTTGCATCTATAGACTGAGCATGGACAAACAGCCACTGGTCAGTTCCTTTTATGTATATATATTTTCCAAAACGAAGAGGGATTCCCCAAGTGTATAYTTAAATAAGGTCTAATTTTACTAAAAATCTAGGATCTTTTTTATTGAAGTTTGAAGAAGAGTAGAAGACCCACTCCACAGGATGTTAAATGATTCTGACATTTATTTTTCTTCTGAGGAAGAATCCAAAGCTGCTTCTTCTAAATTTTATATTTAGAACTAATAAAAATGTTTTCTTCGAAAAACCCACAAAATACTTTGCTCCAAACACAATTTCTTCTATTTTAATTAATTATATATACATATTTGAAATCAGTTACTTTTAGGTGAAAAAAAGATTAAAACTATTCTATCCTGAAAGAACCAGGACAGAATATTAAAAATTATGAATACGAATTCGTTTGGKAGTCAGGGAATTTCTCCACAAAAATATATTTCTGCAAATTTCTACAACACAGCCATTTTCTAGTGGTAAATTACTTCTGCTGATGATATCCAAACTGGCTGCAGTTCCTGTGTGTGATGAACTGCTTGCTCAGTTTGCTTATCTCCTTTGTACTCGCAGTCCTCTTTGCAATACACAGCTTGTCAGAATGATTCAGAAAGTGTCTCCTTCCCACCTTATACTTAAAAGCCCAGCATAAAAATACCCATTAATACTCAAATAGTATTAATCTCTTGCTTCKGTTCTGAATCCTAACAGATGAAAAGAGGAAAGATGTAATTTACCCATCCTCTTGCTTCAATTTAGGGTTAATTATATGTAATTATATATAAATCAAGTAACATTTGTCATTTTTTTCCCCAAAACACCCAGTGATTGAGACACAAGAACTCTTTGGATAACCTGTTTTCTACTTTGTGATTCACTTCTTGCGCTGTTATAGAGTTTTAAAGAGTGTCTAATCTTAAACACTGGAAATTTCCCTTGTTTGGAGTTTAAATCCAATAGGTCTTCCTTCTATTGTTGACTCTAATCGTGTCAGCAAGCAGGTTGTTGTCTATTCTTCAGGCTGGCCTCTTACACATTTGAAAACAGTTATGGAGTGTCCAGCCAGTCTTCCCCTTTCAAGGCCAAGTAGCTGATATTTATTCAATTATTCCTTGTAAGTCATGTCTTTTAGACCTCTGAGTATCATATCTAGATTGTCACCATCTAGTCTCTGTTAGTCAACTGCTTTCTTGGTGCTGAAACTTGGACTTTGAGCTTCAGAATACATGTTCCAAGTAGTTTCTTTCAAGTATCTAACACAGTATCAGCACAATACTTCTTTTTTTGTTGGTTTTGGTTTGGTTTTTAGGGTTTGTTTCGTTCGTTTGTTTGTTTGKTTTTGGTTGGTGAGAGATTTGGGAGGAATTATTTGTTTTGTGGAGTTTTTTGTGGGGGAGGGGTGTTGGGTTTGCTTTTGTTGTTTGTGGGGGCTTTTTAGCAGCACAATATTGCTGGATCTTATTAATGTCATCAAATTAGTGAATATGCTTTTTCCCTATCCCCAAATTCTCTGAATTCCTCTGAATTTTGTACATTGTTTTGAAAAAGTTGTGTGCTTCAAAATCACATCGCATGATCTGATATGACAGCTAAAATCTGATAACAGCTAAAATCACATCTCTCTTCCTGTAGCATTCTTGTTTTTATTCCTCCAAGTGCATTTGCATTTGCAGTTTTTCCACTTTGGGAGAAAAATATCATACATTCAGAAAGAAACTGCACTAAAACCTTACTAGAAATGCCCAAAGCTGCAAATATATCTGGAAACAAAGACGGCAAAGGAAGCATAGACAAGAAGTAATTATACCACACACTTTCAATAAAGGATGGACTTATTTGTGTGAAGAAAAAAAAATAAATTTTTAAGCTCCATTAGGTTGCTATTAGAAACCTCACTCTAAAATATAAAAGAGGTARAATTTCTGAACAATTTGTTAAAGTTATTATCATCTGTTTAGGCAGAGGCCTTTATAGAGATCTGAACGTTGAGAAATTTTTGTTGTGAAGCAAATAACGGTGACAACAACATTTTCTCCAAACTTTTTGAAATAAGCTCTAGACAAATTATGGAGAGAATTCTTCCCTGCATAAGGAGGTCTTGAACACCAATAACCTGGAGAATCTTACAGTACCTTAGGGGGACTCATGGCAGAGATCTCAACATCCATTTGTGCTTAGGAAATCAGACCTTCTTGGTGTTTCAATATCTTGTGTGATTAAACACTGGAACAAGCTGGTAAGCACCACAGAGGTTTCTCTACCATGAAACAAYGTTCATGGGAGATGTGGTTTTCCATTTCCTGTTAAAATTATAACTGTACCTAAAAAAATATAATAATAATCAGGGCAATCCTCTGGGTAGCAGTGGGCTGCAGCCATGCTGAGGTTCTGCAGTCACCTTTTGGCATTTTTTTCTATCATGGAGAGGACACTGGAGAGGTCCCACTCTTTGTGGCAGCTGCTCTGAGAAACTGTGATCAGAATCCAGTGATCAACTTAATTTACAAATACCTCACCTGCAATGAAAAGGCAGGGTGAGCTAATAGAAAAAAAAMCGCTTCATTTCTCAGCTCAGTCTGAATCCCCACTCACATTTTTACCTGCCTTTCAAAGTAAACAATTAATGTAGGGAAGGAAGGTTGTCTGTCAACCTCTGTGTAGGGATAAGGAAATTAAGGCTTTGGTCTTGCTGGGACACCACTGTGCTAACGWGGTGTCATGTCTGTAACACAGTGATGGACACAGCCCTGTCTTAACCCAGCTGCCAGCATCAAGGATTTCAGGAGCTCTGTTCACCAAAACTGAAACTCTCCCAGCAGCTGCGTTGTAACACCCTGCCTGTAACCTAGGCACTGCCTAAATCCCTTCAGCTTTGGAGATGGAATAGAGTACAACAAATAATTTAACCCCAAAGCTGGAAAACTCCCCTTCCCACCATGTCCCCAGAATAAATGAGGAGTGTTTTAGAGAGGCTTCTCATTTCAGATTTTTCTGTTTCAGCTGTGGTTTGATATTACATGGTTCATTTCACCCCCACATCAATAGAGAAACTTGTCTCCTGAGCAAGCAAGGTTGCGTGGCTCTCCTGAGGCAGGTATGGCCCTTGCCTCACCAGGGACAGCATCACCATCTGCTCAGCAGTGCCAGGACTCTCCCTAACTCATTCATGCACAAACAGAATATTAATGAAACCTGTGTGTAAAAGTCTGTCATAAAATATAAGGAAGGCTGACCCACATGGCTGTAAATCAGTCCCACCCTGCTGACATGTGCACTGGATGGGCTCTAATGCAGAGACTGCCTCTCTGCAGGACCCTGCTCTCACAGACAGAGTGTATGGGAGTAATTTGTTGTCAACATCTCCCCCTTTGGTGGAGGACAGGATGGGGAGAAGGAATTGCAGCTTTGCAGACAAGGGAAGAGTGGTGAGGAAGCTGAAAACTGCCCCAGGGAGCTGGATTCGACCTCCATATCTTTACAATTGTGTAGGAAGAGGTATTTTGCTCAGAGAGTGATTTGGGAGGCAGTGGATTAATTTCAGCTGAACTGAAAACTCAGAGCAGGTTCTGTGGCTGTGGGAACTGTACTGCTCAGAGACAGACAGACAGGCAAAGGCACAAGCTCTGAAAAACCAAGGATCAGCCATGTCACTCTGGGTATCCCAAAATTTCCCTGTGTTTCTTTACCTGCAGTTCTCTGTGCTTTCTCACTGTCAGAGGGAATTGCGTCTTAATATCTCAGAAAGGTTTACCCAGACTAAGTCATTAATATTTGTGAAATACTCATGTAAACTGAAAAAGGAGCAACTGAAGTATCCTGAAGAAACCTAAGTGTTCGACAAGTTTTCACTGATATTCTCTCCACAAGGCTGATACCAAGCATTTAGGAATACGACTGATGCAGAATATTAAAATAACTGCTGSATTAATGAAAACATATAAGGCACTACAGTAACAGAGTCATGATGGACCCTCAGACCAGCTCACCTTGAAACAGGTGCATTGATGATGCCAATTTACATCAGTGACAGAACAGAATAATCTTTTTTACAGGATTCTGGCTGAGAGACAAGTTTTACATCAGGGGAGAAATGAATATGCACAAAACTGCTGACCATGTAAGGTACAAGCTGGCATCTCTGGAAGTAAATTTGCAAGGATTTGTTGGTTTGCAGGCAGATACTGCCTCTGCTGCTGCTCATCTTTTTGCCATGAAGTTGGAGATGATTAAAAGAAGTCTCAGAGCTCCAAGTAAAGAATTATCACCTGGCTCTTCAGCAGGACAAGGGAAAACTGCTAACTTTCAGAGATCCCCCAGTATTGAAGATGGTAGAGTCCTTCATGTGGAGGGGAGCTTTTGTACCCTGGCTGTACCCRGATGAGCAGCACAGGGCAGGGTGTGAGTGGCTCACAGCTCCTGAGCATCCTGCCCACCCCAKGGTGACATTACCATTCCTGTCAGGATCTTTGCAGCCACACAGGGAGAACTGTCAAGAATGTCAATTTTTCAGTGCAGCTGCAAGGAAAAGCTTTTGTTTTGTAAACACAATAACCAGGTGTGTCAGGTGTGAGATTTTCCTTGCAAACACAGAAAATTCTGAACATTCCTGCCCACTCCAGCTTAATTCGGACTAAATACATTTCTTAGGTGAACTTTCCAAAGAACTGGAAATGCTGCTTGTCTGTCAGTTCTGCCAGATAGTACCAGAGAAATTTAAAAACAAATAAAACAAACAAACAAACAAAAACCCAAACAAAAATGCCACAAACAAACAAAAAAAAGTTAAAATGGGTAATTTTCTTATTCTGCAGGGTAGTCTAAGGGAGTCRCATCACTCTCATTCTGCTACATGAAAAGGATCATCACAAGGCATCAAGACATCAGTGGAAGACAGAGATCTGCAACAACTCCAGCACTCTTAATCCTCTTGAAAGAACTGTGAAATCTGGGGTGCCACAGGCAGGGGAGATGAATGTGCAGAGAATGTGCTTTGCAGAGATTTTGGGCAGCAAGATGTGAGAAGAAGCAAGGAGAGGCRAGACAGAACATCCCTGTCCTCCAGCCATTACAGGAGACTGTCAAATTGATTAGGCATGAAGTATGAGTGGCATCTCTGTTTTACATTTTCTTAGAGTTAGGCCCAGAAATATCACCCAGGTGGATTCGCAATTTGCTTACCATTCCCATAGACTGCAGAGACTGCTTTCAAAGATGCCAGCCATCCTGGACATTTTCCTGTATAATGCTCTGGGTTAGTAGCTGTCAGAGTTGGAAAATTAACTGAAGTCCATTAATTTTTCCTGTCTGCCTATGGCTGTTGATTTTCATCAGAAARCATCCAGAAAGCAAATGCCTTGTTACTTTATCAAACTGTTATGGCTCCAGACAGCTTAAATGTATATACAACATATATCCAAGAAATGAGCCAGATAACATGCACAAAGAAGCAAGTATAATCTACTAAACCAGCTGGAAAAAACAGGTGTTGAAAAATTTCGTGCCTCAGACTAACTGGTCTATGTTTATTAATGAATATGAAATACGATTAGCAATAACATAGAGTGTAGAATCTTTTTCTGTTTTGCTTCTTAATTAGTACAATAAAATGTTAACTGTGAAAGAAATCTATGTTCCAGCCTTATTACACTGGAATTTTCCACTGCTATGTTGAACACCGAGAAAGAAAAAGCTCTGTTGTAATTCTGCAATGATCTACGTCTTGAATAATTCAAAAGGGAAGTTCACCGTATGCCTGCAACTCTGATTACAGTGAAAGACAGTGGCACCAGACTGCCCACTGATTAAAAGCATCTCCAGCACCTTATTTATAATTAGAAACCTGAAAAAAACACTGCAGGAAAATGTGTAAGTGTTCCTCAAATATCATAGAAAATGCTGAGGCTGTTGAGTGATAAATTACCAAACCTGTAATTCAATCTCAGCTTTCTAATGATCTCATCCATCAATCATATCTCATGGCTGTGATTCATGATATCATCCGAACCCCCTTCTATTGAGTTATGGCTTTGTTATAAATCCCACATTACCCATTATCCTTACATTGAATATACTCTACCTTATTACAGTAGCACTCAACTGCCCTGACAGACTTGAGGGGCTATTGGTTTTCCTGTTAGTATTTCTGGGTTTCAAAGGATTACGAATGAGCTAGAAGAATACACTCTGAGCCGAGCATCTCTGTCTGACCTTAGCAAGGGGAGGATGGGATTGAGATTTGGCTGATAGCCTTGGCCTGGCAAAGAGCTTATGCAATTCCTTGCTCACACAGGCTACACACACCACCTTGCCCGAGTCATTTTGGCAACTGAAGTGCTCAAGGCTGTGGCTGTATCACCTGGTAGACTGGAGAGCAGAGGGGCCTGAACCTGCTCCTAGCACTGGTGAGCAACATCCACACAGGGCTGAGTGAACCCTCTAATCTAATGGGGCAGGGGTCTGGTTGAGGCACCCCTGGCTGCAGAAGCAGCTTTGCTGTGCCTGACWGTCTTTATTTACATGGGGAATATGGGAGTGGATCAGGCTCTTTATTTCTTCTTTGGTAAAAAGACATGTTGGTATTAACAGTCTTTTTGCAGAGGGTGATTTGGTAAAACACCTCGATATTCACAGTGTAATGGAGCCACTTGCACATCCTTCACCACTGTGCTGGAATTGACAGGTGAAATGCAATCAGTTTAGGAGGAAAAAAAATGTTTCTCAGTGCTTTGGGGTTCATCTATATGGTGCCAAAAACGGGCCTGTGTACTCCAAATGGGCTGAAACTGGGGCATAGCTAAGCAGGGCTCTGTCTGGGGGATCTGGAGAGCTGCCCAGGGAAGGCACTCATGAGACTCRTGGCTTCCTCTTGCCTGAAGGCAGCTCTGGCCTCACTCCAAAACGCCCAGTTCTTGGCAASACTGGGGGCAGTGGTGAATCAGCTCTTGACTCCTCAGGTATCCACAGTGCTAAATGAGAGATGTGTTGCATYGCCTAATGCCAGGGAGCAGCAGTAGTGGGGCTGCTCCAGGAGGGACACAAGTCAGGAGATCATGTGCAGGCAGAGACTGTGCCTTCAGCAGCAGGGCACAGACCCCCAGCTTCAGAGTGGGGCTGGGCTAGCGACCCTATCCCTAACCGACAGCCCCAGACAAGAGATGAGGTGATGATTCAGGTCCAGGATCCRTCACAGTGCAGCTAGAAGTAGCAGGATGTGGGACTGGTGACAAACTACTTTGTCCCTTGTTCATTTCTGCCTCATGGATGCCACCAGTGTCACCTTCTAACCAATTAACACACAACATGGCCAAGAACCTTTTTCTCCTTTCCCTCCTGTCCCAGGTCACCTGTTCTGCTCTTGTCTTTGGTCACACCACTGAAGGTAACTGTATGTAAGAACATGTTGAGGACACACCATAGAGTATGGATGCAATCCACCTGGCCGAGGAGGTGTTTGTTGCCAGTGGATGTCAGAAGGCTGGGATCACATGGGCTGTATTGAAATGGTTTGTCATGCCTTCTAAAAGCAGGAGCTGAAAAGAACAGAGTTTGCTCTTGCTTAGCACRCTGATGCCTTCTGATAATGCCTCTGTGCAACCCAGTCTCTGTCTGAGCTGTCTCTGCACTTCAACAGACAAGCATGTTACTTTTTTTTCCCAAAGCGTAGTGATTAATTAAACTTGTCTAAGTCAGTTTAATTCCTCTTTAAGCCATTTCTCTATTTTTAGAGCATATAATTCTGGTATTGTGACATTTTAAAGTTCAGTGACAGTTTTGGAGTAGTCTGCTCTGAAGCATCAAGGTGAATTTTCAGTGAGCAATTCAGTGACGTCTCARAATATTCTCACCAAGTTATTTAAAAAATCCCAGCAAAAAATAAATTTTAAACTGGCATCCTTGTTCCAGCCATGACAAGCTTAGCCTCATCTGCAGAATGGCCAAGATGACAGCCTCTGTACAYGGCATCAATAAAAAAAGAGATAGAAAGAAAATCATAAGGACCTGTTCAGTGCTTTTCAAGAATGACATGTGGATGATAGACAAGTACAATGCATATGTGTGTGTATATATTTTTTTTTTGCCCAACAGCTGTGGCTGTTAATTTCTTTTTAACCTGAAGTGTTCATTTAATTAAAAAGTAATAATTTGCTATYAAAGAGAATTTACAATTGCTAGTGAAAATCAGCACCTTATCCTGATTTTTGAGTCAGGACAAATGTTTAYCCATTCACCTCTTGCAAGCAGACAGGGCGATGAGTGAGTTACCTGCTCACCTTTACTGATCGGTTGGGTCTTCCTTCCTAGAGAGAAACCAGCTTCCTTTTCTGAAAGRATCATTAGTAAAATTCTCAGAACTTTGCTATGTGTTGAGGTCACACTGGATGGTTCCGTGCATTTTGTTTTCAGTCACTTCTACATCAATCTACTTTTAGCAAAGACAAAACCTAGCACATTGTGTACTCATTTGTATGTGCCATAACTGGTGGAAAAATGCGATAAGGTGGGAAGAAGGAAAGAATAAAGTAAGACTCCTAGAGTCAGTTGATATCCCTGTTAATTAAAAGAAACATCATTAGTTTCTCTCGCTTGTAAGCTAGATTCATTTGGTAATGTGAAAAGAAAAAAAAAAAGAAAAGCTAAAGCTGTTTCCATGAATCACACCTTAAGACATGACTTTTCTTTAAGGACATATTCTAAAAGCCACTAATGAATCTGCATCAACTTCTGCAAACTTTGGTGCAAACCTGAGAATTTTCCAGTTTGCTTCCAGCACCCAGTGTGAATGGTGGTCATTAACATTCCAGGTAAAGGGATTCAGCTCCAACACTCACACATCTTAATTTAGGTGTCCACCTCTAGAGATGTGATTCAGAGCCTACAGCAGTGGCTGGGGCCTTTTGAGGTGACCAGCAGATCCCACCTGGACTCCAGGTGTTGGTCCAGGAGGACACAAGTCAGCCATAGACCTACCATGTGGTTGCCTGACATGCAGTAGTTTAGATAGGTGGATAAAGCCTTAGGTGTCCRGTGACTGTAATGGGACCTGAAATGTCTGACTCACATGTACACGTGAATTTAAGCATCTAAATTCTTTAGTTATGAGCTGAAGCCCTTCCCGAGTTTCTAGCTGAGCTCTGGACAAACCAACCCTGTCACAGTGTGCACAGCTCTCTTCAGTCAGTCTTAGGGACACATAAGATATTCCTCATTTGCAGGCTCCAGTGATGGAAACAGAAACAGTGGATAGCCTGGTGCTACCTCCAGGGAAGCAAAAGTGCTAAAGGGTGCGGGCTGGGTAGGGTGAGAGCCTGGAAGGCATTTCTTTCCCATAGATGACATTGATGAGCTAGTTCAGCACATTGCAGAGAAACAGAAAGTTCTCTCAATGCTTCTGATTACAAGTTCATTTGAAGGCAGGAAAACACTCGGGATGTACAAGGCATGATGTTAACAACAAGCAAGTTTTGCGATCTGACAAAGGGCAGGAATAGTCTCACAGACCTTTTAAATTGCCTTTCCTCCCTGACAAAGCCATTACAAAGAAAAGCTTCCTAGCAATCTATATAATGCCAGAATAAACTGAAATGTGTGTTTTACCAAACAGGCCCAGTAGTACTGGAGTTGAACTGCCTCTGAGGACAAAACGAGATGCCACACTCTTTTCTGGACCTGTGTAGTCACACCAACCAATGCAAATGCACTATGACAGCCAGACATCCTTAATCACCATCACAAAAAGCTGTCACTGCCACATATTCATCCCCTGCTGACAAGACAGATTCAGGTCCTCTGGTTACTGAATCCATTGCATAGTCTGCTTCAGCAAGATAACAAAAATGCCAGCAGGAAGTGTGAAAGGCGCTGCCCCAATTATCCATCCACTGTCATGCACTGGATAATTGTTGCTCCTCTGAGACTTGGGGCTTGCTGGGGAGGGGAGAAGGGACAACCAGAAAACTTCCTCTTGGATCTGTGCTGAAACTCTGATTAATGGCCATACTAGGGAAAAATATGTGTGAAGCACCCCGTGTGTCTCTTTTATTACTCATGAGTACAAATTAAAGAGTTTAAGTGGTCCTTAAATAGATATTTGGACTAATACTTCTCATCATAATAGATTACATAACTGGCTGTTAGGAAGCCMAACTGTAAAGATTATTAAAAGCCTGAAAGTATTCAGCTCCATCCCTGACATTTGTGCTTATCAAACTGGAATAGCATGAAGGCATCCCCACAGACGGATATTTGGCAACCACTAGACAGCATATGAAGCAAAGATCCATGACTCCTTCTCTAGCAGCAGGAAAAGGTAGAAAATTGTGTCAGAAATCTTAATTTTCTGATGACAGCACTTTCCTTTTGGGATTCTGGTGATACAAACCATGGAGTTGTGTTTCAGTCTGAATAATGTGAGCCTAACCTAGGCTATACTGTTAGGCCAATAAGTGAGGTGTMTCTCACCTTTAATTCTCTACAAATCGAGACACCAGTGTTGCCTCCTTGTTTAGGCTTCTCCTAGCAGTGATGGAGAGGACTCTGTGGAACAATTAATTCTTTCTGGTTTAGAATGGATTTTCCCATATCTGAATTCACCCCAGTGCACCTTGGAGCAGCAATTGCAACCCCTTTCCAGCCAAATCAGTAATTCACCTTTCTCTTCAAAGAACAGCCTCTATGAATATAAGTTTAGAAGACAAATGCAAAAATTTGTCAAGTTSAAAGATTAATGGCTAGGAATGGGCAAGGTTGTTATGGAATGTAAGTGCCTGGCCTGGCAGAATTGTATGGGAACTGCGTATTTAAGGACAATCATCCTGGTGAAGTTATAAAAACACAAAGATACTCTAGAGGAAAATCTGGACTTTTGAATATGCAACAACACATATTTGATGCCCAGTTATGTGTAAACAACTTGCCCAGAGTGCAATAAGCAGAAAAACCTGGCATGTGCCTCGCTCTCAGATCCTCTTCACCCAAACAGAGCTCAACCATTGGGAAACCTTGTGCATGTGAAGCATGGTTTGACCTACTTAGCTGCAGAGATTGACTGAAACATACACAAATGAAATAAAAGAGAAACAATAGCTCTTGCAAATGTGACTGAAATCGTAGGGTTTGTAGCTCTGTGGCATCCATGGGTTGCCATGGTGATTTTACAGAGAACTGCAGTAGTTATAGGTGTAGTTAASGTTACAAATTTCATTCCATACCTTTGGATTCTCATACCTTTGCCCTACAAATACTTCCACTGAATCAGGCATGTGCAGTTCATTGTGGAGATATTAACCTGAATCTGCAACTCTGTTCCATTTGTACAGTGCTTGAAAATAAAGCAAAGCTCACCTAGAGGATGAAGGTTTTATGATTGTTTACAACCAACCAGTTRTTTCTTTTTTTTTTTTTTTTAAAGTTAAACAAGATTTGCTCAAGCCATTTTCCAGCTGGATTAAAGGAGATGGAAAATACTGGTTTGCTTTTAAAAAAAATCAAATGAACCGATAAACAACTAAAAAGCCTTTAAAAGGGACAATTATAATATTGTTTAAGTATAGGATTGCAATTTTAATTTGTGCATGTATTTGCTAAATTGGGTGTCAGAGCCTGTAAATGTCACTTGTATATTCAGTTACCAGTCCTGAATACTCCCATCTCATTGAATTCACAGCTGCATACCTTTGCCCTAATGTGCATAAGAAGCATTCCCAAAATCACAAAACACCTAATGAAAACAAAGAACCAGAGGCAAAGCAATGCAGCAGTTACATGTACTTCTGAGCACAAAAAGCTGCCTTTGTGTACATCTATTCCATTGTTTCTCTTGTCACAGTACCTGCCAGCTTGGTTATAAGTGAAATAAAAAATGAGCCCATCAAGAGCCTTTGTCTGTAGCGTCAAACCTGGGAATGAAGCAGGGTTGTTTGCCTAACAGAGCTCCCCTACTCTGTTTTTGACAGCCRATGGGTGACACTGCGCACCCCTGCCCTGGTGAGATTACTGATATCAGAYGGTCTTTGAGCCACCTGCCACCACATCATTCACATATTAGCAAACCCAGAAGTGTGGTGTGATTTCACTGGAGGAAAGCCACTCTCTCAGGGTCCTGGGAAAACTGTCTCATTGCAGTGATAACAGAAATCTGCTCAGGAAGAGGAACTACCTGGCAGTGGACTGTTTTCTTTACTGTTTTCAATGCAATTTGAGGGAAAGTGAAAAGAAAAACAAAACCTGAGAGAGGATAGCAGATGCAGTTTAAAGAGTCCAGGACAACCTAAGATTATCACAAAAATAAAGAGCACCAAGCACTGAAAATACCAAATGGCCCTTCAGAGACCTTAGGTCCTTCCACCCACTYTCAGGCAGACCAACCATGGGTCCTGAGTCTTCTTATGTCTCCATGTGGACATCTCTGTGCTCTGCAGTCTTCCTCATGATCAGAACAACTAATCAGAACTAAAACAAAAACAGGCTAAGAGGTTATACTGATGGGGAAATTTTTAAGGACCCCATGCTCAGTATTTTTCTTTCTCAGACTCTGTGCTGAAGTTTSGTCAACTTTCAATGCTCAGAAAATTTTCCAGCTTCGAAAATGGATAGAGCCAAACGTGAAGAAGCAGGTAAGACAATTTACTACTCCAAATTTGGAGTAGTTTGAGCTCAGATAATAACTAGGTCCATCTGTGGATGCCAAAAAAACCAACCAACCAACCAAACAAACAAACAAAAAAAACACCATAACCAAAACCAAGARTCCTGTTGGTTTTACACCAGCACCAGTGGGAGTTAGAGTATCCTGGCAGAGCTGGTTGTGGACACCCACAAACAGCACGCTCACGCCTCTCCCCTGGATTCAGGTCACTATCTCCATACCCCGGTTTGACACGCCTTATTTGTAATAATTTTTCAGCAGGGCACCCCAATGATATTTCTCTGGTTCTGCTCAAGCCCTCTTGTAGCAGAGGAAAGGTGACAGTAAGAGACACTTCCATGCTGTCAGAAATATTATTTTCTTACTGGGATTCAGGTGCCAGGCATTACTTAGCTCTGAATCCACCTGCCTGTGAGAAAGTCAAGAGCCTTGTTCACTGGCTTTCAGATCTCAATACAGTAGGGATATCACAGACTGGGAAATTTGGTCCTATTCCTGATGTGGATGCTATAATATACCAGTACCTGTGACTATTTGAATCTATTACCTCAAGCTTTTTTCCTGAAAGTGAATTTTGTGTCATGCATTTTTTAATTCATTAATTTTCACAAATTTACATGTTCAGCAAAGACTTTAACTGAATTCTAAGAAAGAGAAGAACTTAACAGAGATATTCATTACATGGTGCTTTGATCAGTCACCATATTACATTCTCATGGAACATGAAAATAGAAAGCTCAAGACATTAGTGTACACTATATGAGTGTGGTATCCTGGACTGACAGAGATCCTTATGGGCAGAGACCTGATTGCACAAATCTATTCATCTGATTGATTTCTTGAAAGTTCAAAATTGTCTGTACCAGAAATTGAAATKATATTGTATTTTTTGGTTTGTTTTTCAAGCGTCTTGGAGGAAACTCATTCTGGTTTATGACAGACTCTTACATGTACAGGTTTTGTAAGAGGCAGGACATTCACATTAATGCCACGTACAATGCTTGGCAACATGTAACTCTGCTTTGCTGCCAGTTTCCAGTCTCTTCTTTCCTTACTTGCTCAGCCCTAACTGAGCCCAGGCTCAGCTCTGGATAGAGCTGACTTAGCTTTAGATACATCTCTACACTTCTCTGGCTGCAAGCCAAGCTCAACTTATATAAGGAGAGATATTACTGTTGTTGTACTCTGTTTTTTGCAGAAAGATGAGTCAGTCTCCTCATTTTGTGGTTCACTTGTACAAATTTGTATAAAAGCAAGTTTTTCCTCTTTACTCCTGCAAAAGGACATCAAACTGACTTTTAATTTCTCTCTAACTGATTGACCACGACTGCTATTGCCCCAAATGAAAATTGGGAGTGCGTGCCACATCCAATGGTTTCAGGCACCTCATTTCTTTTCCTGGAGCTCCAACCCACTGAAGCAATCAAATGGATATCTGGATTTGATTTAGGGTTCACTCCAGGCACACACACCACAGGCAGGAAGGTCCCTGTTGAGGCTGCAGTGAGAGTAACTAATGGGAGCTGAAATAGAAACAGATTCCTCAGCACTGGGAGCCAGGGCCCCTGGCTTGGAACTAATCCATGTCATGCCAAACAACAAATGAACCTCTGTAAATCTCATCCATCGCAGTGACCCTTTCCTCCACAAGAACCCAGAGAGCTGGGGCTGAGGGATTTCCACATAGGAAGCCTGTGGCTGCAGAGCATTAGGGAAGCATTAGAGGGGTTATTTGGTCACACACACAGATCAGTTCATTAGAAGCTGGACACAAATTCATTGCCTTCGTGATCCCTCAAATCCCACATGGTTATGATTTCTTTATTGCCAAAAAGAGAGGTCAGATTGATTCTTGGTGTAATCCCTGTGGTCAAGAACATGCAGTCCAAGGATTTTGGCCCTAGTCCTTTGCTAGTGGCCAATGCTTTACAGCACTGGCAGTGATTTTATTTGCATTTCCAAGAATCGAAGAATGGGTTTACATGTGTCCAATTCAAATGTATGCTATTTGAAGAACACAAAATGCTTATTCATATGGGATTGGCCACTTTAGCATCAATCAAGGACAGAAACCAGCCCTGTAGAATTGCCAGCAGTTCTCACAATAAATGGCATATCTATGATGTAATGAATTTGGTTGTCTCTGTACTTTTGCCAAGGAGCTATTATAGCATACAATCCAATCTATAGCTAATGTCTGTGCAGACGAATATTGTTTTCTGTTTCCACCACTTCTGCCTCCCTCTGCCTTATCCTGTTCTCTCTTTCATGGTGAAGTTTTCTGCCCTTTCAGTAGAAGGGCRCAGAGAATTGATCCAGTGTTCAGCACAACTGAGAGCATGAAAACCTTCAGAAAGAGACTGAGAGACCAGGAGCCTATTCCTTTTACTGCTTCTGGATCTGTTATGTTTAATATTGCAGACATAATAAAAAACTTTTATGCTATACATATCTAAGAAGAAAAGCTGTGGAAACTGCAGAGCAAAACATCTTGTAGAGAAGGAACATTAAAAGCAAGKAGAATTGACAACTCTTTTCAGTTTAAATACATCGATAATAAAAATATTCTTTCATGAATCTGCTATATTGCTCAGGGTGGAATGAATATGCTTCATGAATATCCCAAGCTTTGGTGTTTCTAATCTCTCCCTGGTATTGGTTGCACACCTCTGAAAAACAGGTGTCGTAATTTT
Organism: Amblyornis subalaris; assembly: GCA_018881555.1. Classification (NCBI taxonomy): domain Eukaryota; kingdom Metazoa; phylum Chordata; class Aves; order Passeriformes; family Ptilonorhynchidae; genus Amblyornis; species Amblyornis subalaris. The sequence goes on along the minus strand of JACAXG010000017.1, from coordinate 2,663,855 downwards.
CTCTTGGGAGAACTGCTAACTTTGGCTCATTTTTCGTTTTTCTTGGGTAAGGCAAGTCACCCACTGATTATATGTTTYTGGACACTAATGAAAAGTGGACCTGAATGAATCATGGAGCTAAAACTCTTCCATGAATCATAATGTCTTAACTAAGAGTGAGTCATGCCAGGATGGAAACAGCTGTACTGAGTACCACCAGTTTCTCTGTCAGAAGAGTTCTCAAGAAGAGCGTGTCATTATGCTGTTCCCCCTGGACAGGGTCTGGGAGCTTTGGGCAGCAGGGCCATGGCTGGTCCTGCCAGTGCTGTACAGGAGGCACAGCACGGTGGGGCATTTCCACCTCTGACAGTGGCAAACTGCTGGAAGATGCTATGGAGATAATACATGGGATGCAGCTCCTTGTATGGCATCTAAGAAGGATTCCTGAGAGCTGCATATCAGCTGAGTTTCTTGCAGCAGCCACAGCTCCTATGAACATTGCTGGAATGCTGGACATCACTACTTGATCCTGCCAAGAGATGTCCTGTATGAAGGGTTGTTTTCTCTGACAGATTTGCATGGTTTGGCAATAAAAAGGAGACTGAGAGATTTCTGATAAGGGGGAGTTAACTTTTCCTCCACCCCTCTCCTTCACCATAAGCAAGGCACATTGCAGATGGTTCCTACCTAGCTGCAGTTATCCCTCCTGTCTGCCTGGACATGGGCAACACACAGTATAGACCAAAGAAATTCCAGCCATTGTAGATCACTGGCTTTTCATCCAATTTGTGCCTTCACTTCCAAGCTGAAAAGGCCCCAACAATGGACCACAGAGCCCAGCAAGTCTTGTGGGCTTTGTCATGATATAGCAGTAGATCCCATCAACCCTCTGAAGACAAGCTGTAGTCTTTAACCCACCTGCCCTTCCAATGTTCTTTCTGGCCTAGGGATCAGCTATGTTAAGAGCCAACTCTGTGAACACCTCCTTTTTTGCCATGGAAGACACTGCCCTCTCCTTGCTGTGTTTCCCCTGACTTGCTCAGACAATATGAATAGAGGTATTTTTCATGTCAGTGGCTGGAATGGGATAAGTAAAGGCTCAAAGGAAAAGAAAATGGCTCACTAGATGTGTCTGTTGCATATTCTGATAGAGTCATGGCATTATGGCAATGAACTGCCTGGAAGTGGATCTCCCAATTTGTAAGCTTGATAACAATTAATTTTTTTTTAGTTATAGTGTATTTAGCATTGCTATCTCAAAATCTTCTCTTGTGGGATCTTCTTTCATTCTAAAATATGACATTATCATGCTGCTGTGAGTAGTCTCTGGTTTTTGACCGAATCAGCCCACTGCCTGTGTAACCATGCCAATCAAAAGATCCACAGGGGTCACGTAACATTTCATACTTCTGCATAGACCCATCAAAGAGACACATTCAGACCGAGCCATACAATATGCTGACCACTCTTGTTTTGTCCAATCCCATTCCCAGGTGTCCAGAACCATTAAGATTTCAGGTCTAAGCCTTCCTGTAAACCATTGCTAAAATATGTGTGTCTTCTCTCTGCCTTCCTGGGCCCTTACCTCTGGCATAGTAAGAAACAGGCTCCTTCAGTAAGATCTCCCTTCTGAGTTTGCTTGAGATGGATCCACAATTAATTCTTCCCCTTTTTTCATTTATTTGCAGCTCATCCCTGCATCTTGCAGGCTTCTGATAGTCATCGTTCTCATTCTGCACTGACCTCAGTCCAGAATCAGATGCAACTGAAGAGACGTTTTGCCAAGGAGTTTCTGTTTTAAGGCTGTGAAAAGAGCAACTTCTCTAAGCTGCTTTTTGCAGATTGCATCTGTTCTACTTGTTGGCCTTTGCATCCTGTGAGCAGCTTGATCCAAAGCTTGTTTTAACCATATTACCAGCTGCTCTCTGGCGTGGTTCTGCTCTCTGCTATTGATTTATATGTCAGTGGCAATCATGTTTCTTCGATTTCTGTGAGCAACAGGCCTTAAAATAAATTGTCAAAGGAAGCCAGTGATATGTCCTAGTACTGGAGGTGGTTATAAGTAAAACTTTAAGAATCTTTGCTTTAACATTCTTTTGCTTTTCCAAACCACTCTTCTTTCCATGCAGCTACAGCAGTTTGAATTCCTGTTTTGACCTTTCAATACTCGCACTGTTTTTTTSTGTAAGCCCTACTGTTCTTGAACCTAGTTTTAAAAAGCAGTGTTCAGAACAATAACTCCAGGATGAGGGTTGAACCAAATTTGCCACTGCCACCTTCATCCACAGGAAAATCACTGAAAAAACAGTCTAAAAGCAACTTAAAGAATCATAGAACCATAGAGTCATAGAAATCAAGCAGAAATCAAGAAGCCATGTAGTCCCCTGCCATGTAGCTGGCAATTTCATGAGGCTGACATCATTTGTGACAGATGGATGAGATTTGTTATCTCATCCTAAAACCTTTTGGTGAGTTTAACTATCCTACGCAATTTCTCCTAAAGGCTAATCTAAATGTCCCTTAATGTAATATAAGATAATCCTTCCTTTTTGTTCCCAGGAAATACATTCCATTTCTCCCTGAATCTGGAACACCCAGATATGTGTTTCACAGACACTTCCAGAACTTCCCTCTCTCTAACATTACTCTTCTCTGAAATAGAATGAGTGTACAGAGTGTATCTGTTCTTTCCTGCTCTCCCACAGCACCTCTCGAGGACATCTTATTTTAATGTTTGCTACTCCTCGTACATCTGTGCAGTTAATTTGTTCAGTTAATTGTACATCTTTGCTCTCCTGGTTATTTCTCCCTGATCTACTTAGTGTTAGACATATTTGCTCAGTAGGATAAATCACAWCAACAGACTTACATGAGGGGTGGGAACTGTGTAGTTTTGGGAGACTTGTGGGGCTGTTTCCCAGGCTGAAGCAATGAACCAAGGATGTGACGCTGCTATCAAAAAATTTCTATGCTGTAACAACACAGATGACAGTGTAGATGTCTTCATATGGAAGTTACAAGAAATGTCAAGTAATGTCTTGAGGTCTCTTGCACAGTTCTGTGTTCCTCTACAAGTGACCCTAAAATTCTTATTTTTACATATTTAATGTTCAGAGCAGCCTCAAAGCTGTTTTCAATGGTCTTCATGGATTCATGGGAGTGGGCAATGAAATCCATCATTCAGAAGAAGTGGTGGAACCAGCTTGAGGACTTTCTCCCTTTCAAATCTAGTTATGCACAAAGTAGGTCCCAGTTTCCACATGGATAGGAATAACTAAAACAGACCAACGCTCATTCATTGACCCCGAGGCCAAGCAGCACAGCACCACTGTCATCCATATGGATAAACTCTCCACCACCACCAGAACAAAAAGGGGGTGGCATTGGGTAAGGGGCCATTTGACTCGGGTCCGTGGTGGGGTTACACCAGAACCACGCCCAGGCAGGGCTCACAGGAGGCAGCTGGTACAGACCACACACTGAGGATCAAACATGAACAACTCCTGGCCCTCACTTGAGCTATTTCCAGTCTCTGCATAGCACATTTGCTGAGATGTAGCTGGTAAGACCTTCAGGTCTAGCTCAGGCTGTCAGGGAATGCTGCATCCCACTTGCAGATGTGCTGCATTTTTGATCAGTGAAACCTGTTACAGCACTTGAGTTTAAACATCTGCCTTCTGAAAAAAGGAAAAGAAGGTAAAAAAATAAAACATCTATAAAATCATGGCTGAACCAGAAGGTCAAAATCACTTGTTATGCAAMAAAAGACTGGCACTATATACCAAATAAATCAATTTCCCAAGCCTACTCACTCTCCCCATCCCCTGAAGAAGTTTGTAGGTAGTTAAATTTAGCTGCAAGACATTCTCTTGCAGGCTAGTCTTCATGATTAAATGAAATCATTCTTTGATTAGGAGTACAGAAAAAAATTAGGATGAGCATCGCCAGAGTAAAAATGGAAACACAAGTTAGATTGTGAAATGAGTCATCTGGCAGAAGTATGTAAACTAAAAACAACAGGAAGCCCAGAATAGCTCCTTGTGAGAGAAAACATCATAGTGACTGGAATCTATAGATGCAACTATTGGAATAACCTACGGGAGATTTGACACACTTCGGCTCAGAGTTGTACCAGGCTTTGTAAGCTCTAGAAACATTTTGAAAAAAAAATAAACTGAACTGTCCAAATTTGCCGCAAAATTGTAACAATATCAAAAGATTACAAAATAAACAAAGGAAACTTTTATCATTTACTTATAGCAAAGATGTTACAGGTCAGACCACAGCCAATATTTTGCTATGATTTAGCAAGTTATTTCCTCTTCAGATAGAAACCACTGTATGAAATTATAACAGATGTGATTTTTACAGTGGTTAAAAATCTTTTAGCTATTCACCTTCATGGAATGAGCTTCTTCACTGACTGCTTGACAGGTATAGATAATTGATGGATTATCCAGGAAATTCCACCCAGGCAGACACCATATGCCAGAAGAAGCACTAATTTCTACCCTTGCTGCTTGGCTTATCTCTTCTGTCACATGAAAAATGTTGGCAATCCCCAGTGGGAATTGTTTATCTTCATAAAATTATGTAACTTTCTATAAATTTAGCATTTGCAACACAAAAACATGTCTGAGCTGGTGCATGGCTAATGCAATCCCACCATATGCTCCCCTTTGAAGGCAAACTACACAACYGTGGATGCCTGTGCAACACTAAGCACAATATCCATACTGCTTTGTCATGAAGTCTTTATTCCACATTTTTGGAAAGACTCAGCTTTCAGGTTTTTAGATAGCCTTCCTTTTCCCACCGCTCTGGATCACTCCTGATCCATTAAATCACTACAAATTGCAAACAGACAGTACCAATATTAGGTGTGTCTGTTTCAATCTGAAATGGAAAAAAAAAACAACCTGCCTCCCAGTGGCAAGTTCCTAAATATTCCTACTAATACTTTATAATAATTTTCCACCATTTAAGATGAGCAATTTCCATATCCATTTGGAGACTCCTAGCTCAAATTTGTGAACAGAGATTTTTGTTGATGCAGCTTCAAAGATCCACATTCCACAGTAAAAGACTGTGCTTCCTTGCTTTTCTGCCCACAGCATTTCATTCTCTGTAAAAGAAAAACTTTTTTCTAAMTGGCATATATCAGATCTCAGAAAAAATATAGCCTACAATCTGCTAGGAGAGAGAAATCATCAACCAAATCAGTTCTGAGCCTTGTCATTTTTATCAGAGAAAAAGTTTATACTTTTTATTTTCTCTCTGGAGGTTGGTACAGATGAAAGATGAATTAGTTCAATAAAAACTCCAGTGGAGAAAACTTGTTCTTTAGCTCAAATGCAAGATCTTGGGGTTTTAAAATCCCCAAATATAATTCTGTTGATAGCTTAAGTGAAAAAAGTTACCAAAAAATAACCCAAATTCAGAAAAAAAAMCCCAGATATGCCTTTAACTAATTTTCAAGTCTTTCCCAGGAATGTAATTTATGAACTTTGGGGTGTTTTTAACATGTCTGAAGTAGTAGTATAAGAGCAGCTTCCCCCTTCCTGGCTGGCAGTAATGTTCATCTAGGCCTGTCCCTTGGTCATCTTCACTGCRCAGAACATCTCTACGACTTAGCTTGTACAGATAAAATTAAATCCTTCAGAGGATGTGCCACCAAGGGCCTGAAGAGGTCTAAAACACAATAATCTGATAATGCAGATTCATCTCTGGCTTGGGGTGGATATCAACAGATTTAGTTCTGATTCCTCTGCCTGCAGGTCAGGCTGTTAGTCACAGGTGTTGTATTATTGGTGCCCATGGTTAATACTGAAAGTCATCAGCCTGTCTCTGGGTGCCTGCAAAAAGTCAGGGTCTGTTTTGGAAGAGCTGGTRCCCTGCAAGGCCCGTGTGTGACATGAGTTCAGACATCACTGAAGCCCTGGGGCCTGCAGAGGAGGAAAGGGAAGAAGACTGTAATTAACCTTCAACAATGGGCAAAATTCAGCTTTTGTGAGAGTTTTATCCATTTYGAAATTCAGCTTCCCTCCCAGGGAGAACCTTGACCCCACCTTCCGAAATGCTCTGTGATTGAGATYTGTGGGGAGGGAAAGAGGTGTGAAAAGTGAAGGTATTCATCATTCAGCAATCTAAATTCTGCTTTCACAATGGATTCATCATAGTTTTCCTCTTCTGATATCATTGAACATATRCTTTAATGTTTGCATGGGTTAAAGTTTATGAAAGTAACACAGAATAATCTCAATTCACTGGAAAACACGAAAAAGTAGAGGTCTCTTGGATCTTTTTTTTCTATCAAATAGCAAAAATCTCAGAAAGATCTGCTGGTGTTCACATATAGGACCACCACTGGAATAAAGCCTGCATGGAACACAGCCTTGGGATTTGTTCCTCCCTTGGAGAAACCACGATGAATAAATTGGTGCTGAGGTTAGTTCTCACTTCTTTGTACTTCTTAAGAGCTTCAGTGAAGAAAGACACGTTCCCAGAGAAGACTTAGAGGAAGACTTAAGGTTCTAAGCAATGCTAAATATTATATGTGGCATCTATGCTGGGATACACGACGTTGAGGACATGCCTGGAAATGACAGAGCATTGTCATTGTCCATTTTTTTCTGCTTTGAAGAATTTTTCATTCATTTTTCCGAGTCTGTCCCAGCATCTCCACTCARAGTCTCCTGTAAGGCTCCTAGGGAGTGAACATGGTTTTCAAGACCTAAAATATTCTGTCAAAGACTTCTTTTTATCCCACCTAAGAGTCTATAATTGCTGTCTCTTGCAAACTTCAGTGGTTCTTTGAATGCTGCAGTTCTAGGGTATCCACTGGAAAGTGCTTTCTCCCACCTGATGCTTTTCACTGTCTTCATCTCTGCCTCAGCACCTTTGTATCTCACACTYTTCTGGTTCAGGTACTTTCAGATGATGTTTCAGTAGCACTAACGAAATGGTGCTAATATTTGTTTTCTTAGTGCAGGATCAAGCCTTTGAAGAAACAAAACATTGTGTGATATGAAACATTTTGATGTATTTTGACACACAGCAAGGGAATTTCTTCACTGCTTTCATGTGCTTTGTGACAGTTTCTGATACACCAGTGTGTGCTGGGATTTGGGAGCTGGCACTTTGACTGTGAGCCTTGAAAAAAGTCCCATTCAGGGGCAAAAGGAAATGAAAATATTTAAAAAAACCTCAAACAACATAACATATATGATACRGGAACTTGATCTACAACATTTAGATATTTGTTATTTCTCATTAGAAAATCAGGGAATTTATGACAAGTCTCAATGATCTGAAGACCCTTCTAGAAAGAAAGATATTCATTACTGCTCTCAAGCAAAGTTGAAATGTGGTCTCTTGGACTTGATTTAATATCAATCAATTTACTACCACTCCTGTACTTCTATGAGAATATTGGTAAGGGCAAGATCTCACCTTACKCAGGTGAGATTCTCCTTAAGGATGCTATTTCAGACACTCTCCTTGATTATTCTTCTCATTAAAAAATCTCTCTCAATGTGTATCCTAAAGCTTTCCATTCATAGTTTCAGGCCACTGCTTCTTATCACATCATCCTCTGAGAATTTTCTTCTTTATAGTTATTGTTACTCTGAAGCTATATATAAGCTACTCTTACTGAATCTTCATTGTAATAGACAATATAAATTCAGCTCCCTCCATGTCCCCACTTATATTTTTTTTCTCTAATACTTTTACCTTTTTTGTCACCCTTTGTATTTCTTTGCTTCTCTGCTGCTGTCCTAAATGGTGCCATTCTTTTGCTGAAAAAACCTATTTTTTAGCAATGAGAGAAGAAAATGAAGAAGAAAAGGCATTTTTTAAACTCTCACTTTTTCCTTTACAAAGCCAGAAAGATTAAAGGTAAAATTCTCTAGTTCCATTTTCAACCTGTGGTTGTTCCTATCTTTTGACCACCAGGAAAGATCATAAATTGCCCAAGAGTTATGGAGCTTATAGCAGTAGTTGCTCTTTATAGCAGCTGTGTTTCATACTCATTACGTTTTCCTTTCCAGAACATTTCTTCAGGGACAATGGTACAAAATTTAACAACAATAAAAACCGCTGTGGGAAAAATTGAACAGCCTAGGGACATTCTTTTCAGCATATCCTTCAGAGAAATGTCCAGCAAGGGCTGTAGTAACTTAATGTTTCTGTTATCAAAGATGAAAGTGTGTCTGCATATAAAAAATGAAGTGTTCGCTGCAAAGCCACTCCTTCACACAAGCAAATAGGCAAATTTGGAGAATGAGATGCAGATGGATAACGTCTTCTAACATTTCCCACAGAAATTTAGTTCCTAAGGACCCTTGGATAACTTAATATATATTGTATTTTTGTATGCATTTTCATTGTTCTACTCGACAGAATGAGAATCTTTGAGTGTTTTCCTCTTGCACCTTGCATTTTTATGTGAATTACTCACTAGCTTTGCCAGTATTTTTKTGTCCTGGTACAAGTAAGGCTCCTCAGGAAAACACTGATATCTGTCATCTTTGTTCTTACCAAATTGCAGTTGTTCCTTGGCAAAATGGCAAATATCAGAGGTACCTGATTTCCATTACTTTTTCTTCTGCAGTCCAGATTACTACAGTGTTCAGCATAAATATTTTTATATTTTCTGTGCACTGGAAATTTTTTTGGAGAACCTGTGGAATTTTCTGCTGCTTCTGAGACCCCACTACCTGCTGGGGACAGGAATATGCTCTTATTCCAGGATCTGGGTTTTTTCTTCTCTTCTGTTGTCAGAGGATGTGAAACAGGAGGAGAAATAAGAAGCACCAGATAATTTACCTACAAATCTTGTGCTATTCTTAGCTTCTGATTTCTCAAATGTGCAAGAATAATCCATTTCTTATCGTTCATTCATGTTCATGATAAATTCAAAAAGAAAAAGTCGTGACTGAAAAAAAAGTTTTTYCTTCACAATCCATAATCCTTTCTCTCCCCTGAGTACTCACCAGGCTCCACAATGCATAACATTACACTGTGTACTTTATTTACTGTATTCTCTGCAGCAACTATCAATTCATCTGCAGAATTTGCAAATGGAAGGCACCTAATAATGTCACATTGATAAATAAATACTAGCTAATCATGAGGTGAGTAGGAAATACATAGCCCTTGACTAGGAAGAGATTTTCTGGTACACAGTATAATAATTTAGTATTGTACAATATAATTATATATTATATAATAATTTAGTATTGTGTCGTGTACAATACTAAAATCGAGAAACAGTTTCAGGCTTGGAGAAAACTGGTTATATATTTTCAGGAATTAATACTAATTACTACGAACTAAGTTAATGAAATACTTTGGTCTTTATTCTGGTATGTTGTGGTTAACTCCAGCAGAAGATAGAGGCAATTTTGTCTAACAAGAAGGGAATGGATCTTCTTTACTATGTGGGTGACCGTGCTCTGGAACATATTGCCAAGAGAGGGTGTGGAGTCTCCCTCACTGGAGATATTCCAGAACCATCTGGACACAATCCTGTGCCATGTGTTCCAGGATGATCCTTCTTGAGCAGCGAACTTGGAACAGATGACCCAATGTGGTCCCCTCCAGCCTYAGCCATTCTGTGATTCTGAGACTCTGGAAACACAGCCCAGGTGAGGGAAATGCTTTGCTGTGTGTTGTACCACACTTGACTTGGTAAGGCTCTGGTACTTTTGAGGATGTCCACATGAACTGAAACAAAACCAAATTGCATCGTTTACTGACTTCCCACAATCCAGCAATCAAYAGAGCAGGGTGAGAGAGTGAGCACAAAAGAGTTGCCTTCATCTTTTCTCTCCCTTTCTTTGATGTGCACTAGGTTAAGGACATGACAATCTATACATATCTATATTCTTATAGATAATAGAAATATTCTCCTTAATCTTGGCACTGACTGTTGTCCTGAGGATCTTGGTTGATGTAAAAGGTTTCATTAACTCTCCACATACGTACAGAGACTTTGAACTTCCCAGAAGCATTTTTTTTTAGGTTTTAATGGGTTTTGTGATGCGTTTCACAGCAGGCGAGAATAAAACAAAGCACTACATTTTTGCTCAAACTATGGCTGTGGGAAAATAACAAGTTGGCTTACTTTGTGTTCAGAGTCCTCACTAAAGGGTTTGTTAAGATTTTGCTCGACTGTCAGGCAGACGCTGTAGAAATGAGCATGGTCTGTGTGGCCTCAAGAAAGTAAATGGCGTCATGGTTTGTTCTGAGAAATGCTGTCATTTGGATTTGAACCAAATGGCTTCACAGGGAAAACACTGCTGCCTTCTGCCAGGGAAGGCTGCAAACAAACACCATGGCTGAAATTCATCTGAGTACGGAGAAAGCTAATCTCTTTACAGTGCTCTTCTGAAAGCCTTATACACAATACAGAATAACAACTGCACTCTTCCCTCTCATTTAGTTCTGAATGTCTTTCTCAGTTCTTGGAAATATTAATTACAAGGATAGATTTAATTGTGCTCGTAAGTGCATTCCAGATCCTTACTGCTAATTTTTGACTTGAAAGACATAAAGTCTGTATGACCCCACAGTGGATAGTGACTCCTGCTGCTTATACACCTACAACAGCAATAAACAGGCCACCAGATGGGAATACAAACCCTGCCAGTTGTGTTCCCACAGCTCAGGAACCCAGAGAGAATACCATGTTGGATGATCACTCACTCTGCATTGCACTGCACCAAGGCAAAGGGTGGGAGGATGATCCCACTGACCCCACACACCTCCATGACCCCTTGGCCTGTAGCAGMTGGACTATCTCACTAACTAGGAATGGCTGTAGGACCTCAGGGATATCACTGAACTGTCACAACAATCAGCTTTGCAAGAACTGTTCCTTTTTTCCAGAGGTGTAATTCTGATCTGGGTTTCAATAGCCCCACGTCAACAGAAGTCCAGATTAACACCAATGTTCAAGATCTAAAAATCCACCTTCTACCATATGCTGYGTTAAGTGAGAAAACAGGCTGACTGGCACTTTTATTACTACATTCTCTGTGCCTTGATGAACAAATCCAACACAGGTGTTGTTCATGTGACAACACAACAGCAAAACACAGAGGAGTTTCTCCATGACCACTCTTACCGAAAGAGAAAAATGGGATGGAAAGCAAAAAACTTCAGTTTTGCAGAATGCCATTTTCAGTTCACTCTAGAATGCCATTACTATATAATAAATGTGTGCTGGCAAGCATCTGCTTCTTAGCAGAAAATTGAAGTATTTTGTTGGGGCTGTGGATAGTTTAATATCTGTGAGAAATCAGCTGCAGGAGGTAGGGAAGAAGGAAAAAATTGCTACAGAGCTCATGCAGAGAAGCAGGATTGGCTCTGCCTGCTTAGAATTCAGAGCAGAACTTCTGCATTCTTACTGATGCCAGGAGCTTTGAGACATCACACCTCGGTAGTCAAATTTTGTTCCACATCATGAGAATTTAGCCATCTAAAATTAAGCTAAATTTGGTCACCATTGTGAAACTTCATCCCCCCTCTTTCCTTTTTTTTTTTTTCTTTTGAGGAGAACAAAATACAACTAATTAACCTCCTGCTAAAGGGATCACATGAACATCTATGGATAAAAGGACATGAGTCAACATTAAAAAGCTAAATTGAGGCAACTGTGGCAACAAGTCACATGAATAAACAAATCACATGAATAGAATCGCAGTTGACAGCCTGAACTGGAAAAAGGCAGCTAGTGCCAGCATGGGAGAGCTAGTCTGCTTTGCCATAGTCTTAAATTATACAATACAAAAGCATAAATAGAAAGACAAGCAAAGGTAACCACAGAACCAGAATAAATATGAGATCAATAGACCATTCCACACTTAAAAGGTCTCACCCAAATGACTTTGGCACATTAAAAGCCAGCAGTCTATGCCTCGTGTTAATCTGTAATAAAAATAACTCCAAAGAGCTGAATCTGATCTGAGGACAAAACTGTCTTTTACCTTATATTTGTGTCCTTTACCCATACTTAGTACCCAGATCACAGACCTTTGTACTGCAGGATTGGAAGGATGCTAGAAGGTCTCCCCAGAGCTACCTCTTCTCCAGGCTGAACAGCCCCTGATTCTGTCATCCTGTCTTCGTAGGAGAGGTGCTCTGACCCTCTGATCATCTTCTGGACTCACTCCAATAGGTCCACATCGTTTTTATGGGAAGATGGGGCCAATTCTCAGGCCTATGGAGATCCCTCTGGGTGGCATCCCTTCTCTCCAGCATGTCAGATGGACCAGACAACTTGGTGTAGTTGGCAAACATGCTGAGGGTGCACTCAAACACTCAATGCCACTGTCCATATTGCCAATAAAGATATTAACAGGTCCCATAAATGTAAAATGCATATATAGTTCCTTGTAACTACGACTGAATTCCAGCCTTCTTTTCAGAGCAAAACGTGTTTTTTAATTATTATTTTCTCTGTAGTTCACAAGTGAAAGTACCCAGCACTTTTTTTTTTTTTAAACCTGTCAGACAGAATATGGAAAAAAAAAAGTGAATGTTCACAGGCTTACTGAACTGATGTTCATCAGTATTCTCATGCTGAAGTCAAATTATAACTGAAGTAAGAGATTGGTAAATACGGGAGCATTTGGGACCAGGATTTCAGGATTTTCTGTTTTATATAGTACCTAGAGAACTCCCTATCTGTGCCTACTGAAAATATCTTTCCTTTGTGGAAGAAAAGCCCTTTGAACAGAGCAAACACGCAAACAAATTAGTCTGGGGAGGTTACTGGTGTTACTCTGTTCTTGTACAGTTAGTTGATGGTAAGATCCAACAGAAATGAATTGTTTGTACATAAACTTTTCTGAAGGCCAGAAGCTAATGCCTGTTTAACCTCTTGGGTCTCAGATTCCTTCRCATATTCAATCTACCTGGTGTAGCAGTTTCTCACTAAAGGAGGAAGRAAGCAATTGGGAACTCTCTGATGATGCAGAAAAGCAGGTATGTGATTCTACCCTGGACTTTGAGTTATTTCACAGAAAAGAGGAGCTTGCTGTTTCTCTTTGACAAGAACTGTGGGCTCAGGGGGGTCAGGCACCTGATTCCCAGCACAGTTTCCAAAGAAGGTCTAAAAGTCAGACCAAGCCCATGAGAATATGTGCAGACTGCTCACATTTTGTGGTGCCAGGTAATGGTGCAGATTGCTGAGGCATGCCCTGTGTGTTGGCTGCCYCTGCCCATGTCAGCAGCAAGGGCAATAAATTAATTTTCCTCAAGTCTGATTTGCCTGCAATGGTAATTGGCAAGTGAACTCCCTGTCTTCATCTTGATCCATGAGCATTTTTATCCAATTTGAATTGGGGAACAAGCAGCTGAGGGGGTGTTTGGCTRTTACCAGGGCTAACACATCACACACTCAGGGAAGTGAGGGAAAGGACAGTCCTACTGTCTTTACACGCAGCTGGGATGTGGCCAGGAGACTAATTGGGACTGAAGAGACCAAAAATACACCTCCTTACCTTTAAAATCCATCAGTAGGAGAGATACAGTTCAAAGTGTCCATGGAAGATAATGAACAGCCTTTTTCACATTCACTTTGAGAAGTTTTCTTATGAATATCCCTCATACAGGTGTTGGTTTGTCAGGAGCACACTCCTCCTAATTCCCTCTATTCCCAGGGCTAGCAGGGTGTTTAATTTTTTATAACAGATTTTCATCCAGAAGATACCAATTAAATGTTGAAAAAGCTGTGTCAAGAACCTCATGGAGTTCTCCTGTCCGCGTCTTCAAGCAGGACGAGCATTGGGAATCTTGCTCCATGTTTTCAAGGCCCAAGCCATCAGATGCAGGGGCTTCTGTGACATGTTTTTGGATTAAACAGGAAATTGTCTGAAGGGAAGAAGATGTGGAGACATTTCTAAGGTAAGAAATGAGATAATCTTCAGCTGTGACTTTGGAAATGGCTCCACCTGGACCTTTCAAGCTTATGTCACATGTTTTATTAATGGATGTGCACTTCAAAAGCTGTTATTTCTCCTCAGTAGTTTCCCAATGCTCTCTCCACTGCTCTCTCCTCATTCTCAAATGAATTTTACCTTTTTGGGCACCTTGGCCAGAAGATTATTCCATTAAGGGCTGGCAACTTGGAGCGCTCCCAGGATGGCATCGCTCTTGCCCACGCCTGGCGTATCGCTTAGCAACACCGAAGAACATTTATTGCACATCCTGCTATTTATGTTTCGTGCTTCACATGTTGACTTTCTCTCCTGTCTCCAAGTTCTTCTGATGGAATTGCCTCATGTTAGATGCCCTATTAGTGACGGACAAACACAAGTCCCCCCTTCTGTCCCTGCAAACTAAGCAGGAAAATAATTTCACCTTCTGTGAGAGCCTGTCAGCTTTTCCTGCTTGTTGTTCTGGAAAGTTGCAGCACTTGATTAATATCAAATATATCCTCATTGTTCAATTAATGCTATATTCACAGATACAGGAATTACAGTAAGGATGTTCTCAACATTTAAAGCTGATAATGATTAATCTGGAGTAGTTTTTAACACAGTAAAACATCGCATTCTGTACAAAGTCCTGCCTTCATTGCCCTCTTGGCACACTCCTAAAGACGTCCTTGCCCTTTGATGTCCCTTTATTTTTCCTGGTACAACTGTACATCCATACATGCACGTCTTTCAAGGAAGGCAGCCATCTGGGAAAGACTGAGAATGACTGGTAAGAAGGAGGCACAAGTGGCTAAAGGTGACCAAAACCACCCCCTCKCCCCCCACCAGAAACTAGRGTTTTTTCATATTTTTGCTCTTCCAACTTTCCTTCATCAGAAAACCCAGACTGGCACCAGCATGTGCTGTGCTACAGTACAGCAGGCGCTTTAAAATATTAAGGTGTAGGATTTTCTCTCTGAGGGGCTTCATGTTCTAAATATGTGACTCTGTTTAGTCAAGAGAGGAGCTCAATATAGATTCAGAATCGAAATTTACCCTGCCACCCCCAAATAAARGGGTTTTGGGGAGAAGGGAGAGAGGAAATGCTCTTTGATATCCAGCTGAATTTCTTCACAGTGACTTAAAATGTCTATCAAGGAATAAAAGCTATATGTATTGAATATAAAAAAGATACAAAAACATAGGGGGAAATATYGTTGTCTGAAATAAGATGAGCTTGATTCACAGAGGTGTGTGAAAACCTCATTTTGGTCTCATTTTGTTTAGCATCTCTCAGATTTCACTTAGRGATTTGGAGCTTCAGTGTGATTTTACAGAACTATTTCTGGAAGCAGCTGAGCTACATTCTGGGAACCAATCCCAGCAATTGAGCACGAAAAATAAACTATGACCATATACCTGATGYACTATTTCCATTTTCTTTATGCATTTGACTGGAAGAAGATGAGAAAGAACATCTTACAAAAAATTTTACATGAATTTAAGTAAGCCATTTGTAGAATAAATATACAAAATTGGACACTGTGACTTTACCACAACAAATCAATTTGAACCTTAATGTAAGTGGAAATTATTTCTGTATGAAGTCATACCACATTTCTTGGTAGAATGACATACTTTCTGGGAGAATAAATAAGCATATTACTTTAAAAGAAGGATATTAAGTGCAGTTGGGAATATAGAAATATTCAGGTTAGAATCACATAAATTACTCATACTCATATACAAAATTTGTTCATATAAAAAATGTGAGTTATTGCCATTACAAAACAAATGAAAGCACAACAGTGGCAAAAAACGTATCATGAGCCTAAGGAAGCTCAATTTCTCACAGTGTTACGTGCTGTGAATCAAAGCATATGCACACAAGGTATTTCAGATTTTCTACAGGAATTGCAGGCAGTTTTGTCCATGCTTCATTTTAAGTTCTCAAGGCACACCTAACTGAAGTGGTTTTTGAATGCAGATGAAGTTTCCAGTAGCTTTGGTGATGTTCTGAAAGAATCAAAGGATTTGAAAACGAACAATGGATCACTAATTGAAAAATAAGTGCAAGGGAGATGCTGCCCTGTATGTAACTCCTCGTTACTGAATACTGTAAGCCACAGAGCAAACCTCCTTACTAAAGTCTAAAGTAACAGTAACATCCTACTCAGGATATGAAATAAATGTGGAGAAAACAACGTGGATTTATATTCACACCTACATGTTGGGCAGAAAAATGTTTGAGAGCAGCCCTGCAGAGAAGGACTGGGGTGTGATGGTTGATGAAAAACTCACCATGAGCCTGCCCTGAGCACCCATAGCCCAGAAAGCCAAATGAATCCTGGGCTGCAGCAAAAGGACCGTGGGCAGCAGGTCAAAGGAGGTGATTCTCCCCCTCCACTCTGTCCTCATGAGACATCAACTGGAGTCCTGCATCCAGTTCTGGTGTCCCCAACATGAGAAGGACATGGAACTGTTGGAGGCCACAAAGTCGATAAGAGGGCTGGAGCTACTCCCCTACCAAGACAGGGTGACAAAGCTGAGGCTGTTTAGCCTGGCAATGAGAAGGTTGCATAGAGACATCACAGCAACCTTCCAGTATCTGAAGGGGYTACGGGGAAGCCAGAAAGGGACTCTTCATCAGGAACTGTAGTGATAGGCCAAGGAGTAATGGGTACAAACTGTAAGAGGGGAAATTTAAGTCAAAAATGTAAAAAAAAATTCTTCACTGTGAGGGTAGYGAGGCACTGGAATGGGTTGACGGATGCCCCATCCCTGGCAGTGTTCAAGGCCAGGTTGGATGGGGCTTTGAGCAACCTGGTCTAGTGGGAGGTGTCCCTGTCCMTGGCATGGGGGGCAGAACCTTTAAAGCGTAGGCTTTAAGGTTCTTTAGGTCCCTTCCAACTCAAACCATSCTGTAGTTCTATGATTCTACATATCAGCTAATGTCATTGTTTTCCTTCTGTCAGTGTGCGCAGGTGRGAATGAGTGAACCAAAGAGGATGATTGTGTTAAAAATCCATTYGCCAGGGGAAAGTGGCAACTCACTCACTCTCATGTGAAGCTGAGGGGTGAGGGTCAACCCCAAGTGCTGCAAAATGAGCTTGGCAGAACGGCCAGATTCCCTGTTTATAGCAGGGGCTGCATGAGTGATGGTGGCTTTGTTTCAGCACCGGCAGGATGGGGTGGTGTTTGAGAGGTGGTGTTTGAGCAGCACCATCTCCAGTGTGAGGAACTCCTTCCTGAGTAATGGAGTGCATCCAGCACTGAGATACAGCTGCCTTTGAGCAAGACTCACGGCAAAGCCTAAGCAGAGCCTCAGGATGGGTAATCCATACACTAAAATGTTCCATYGAGCAGGTTGTGTAGTTCCCTGCCCAAGTACAAGAGGAGACACCTGACTACTCAAACATGTTGGGATTACTGTCTCCTTTGGAAACCATAGGCTTTGCTCTCAGTTATACTTTGATGTGTGAACATCTCTTAAATCCCCAGTCAGTCTTTCACACCACACAGGAAACAAGCATATGTGCTGACCTTTTTACTTCAACAGCTGAGTCAGAAGTCCCACCAGTCATGGAGTTCATAAATGTTACACACTGATCATGAAGGAACAGCCACACACCAGCTGTGACCAGGAGCAGCTCTCACCAGGAAAAGATGGTAAGAACGGGATATATTCCAAATTCCTGGTGTGAGCTCAGTGAGCCTGGAAAGCTCAGCCCTGATACGCCTGGCCACTGCGATCACATCATCTTTCAGAAGAGAAGCTTTTCAAGACCAAAGGCATCCAAAGACAGATAATCCATAATATTCACATTTCACATACAGCCTGGGCTGCTGGAGACTACCACTGTTGGCAAAACCCATGTGCAAGCTATCAGTAAAGTGAGTGTGCAAGAATTTTAAGTCAAGTGGGGACCACTGGTGGTCAGAAAATGCAGGTCAAGGTGGTACAAGACTCCAGGAAACCTTCTGTTCCTTCAGATCTCCCAGCCAAATATTTTAAAGCAGTTGATAAACACTTGCTGATGCAGAAATGTTCTTTCCTTCAGATGACTGCAGAGAGTGCAGATTGTTTTTAAGAAACACTCACTGGCTTTTTTTTTCCAGAAGAATTTCAAATATCTGCTGACACCCTCAGGCAGAAAGGCAGATTTTCTTTCAGTTTAAAAAGCATATGCTTCTCTCTATCTCTCCCTAAAAATAACCCCAAACCAAAAAAACCCTTATCCAAAGCAACTCAGGAGGGATTGTTTTCTCATTTTACTCAACCCAGCTGCAAAAAACATCCAAAAGTAACTCATCTGCAATATCTGGTGCTCAGAGCTGCAGATAACAGGCCACAGTTCCTGTACTGAGCAACCTATAACAGAAACCTGAAATATGCTTAGTTTGCTTCTTTGCACTTGGTTCTCTAGAGTTCTAGAACTGTCTACAACTTCTTTCAGTAGACAGGAAATATTCTCAAGGTGAAAAGAGCTGAGGAGTCCTGGAGCAGCTTTGGGAACTGCTGAAAGCCAAGCAGTAGCTGCTGTTTTCTCCAGGAGTAGGAGAAGACTAAGAAGTCAAGAGGCAGAATGGCTCCATGTTCAACCAGTAGCAATTGGGCTATTCAGTGCCTCTAATCTTGGTCCTGGCCCTGGGCACCACAACAGTCTGAGCATTTTGTGGTGATGGCACCCAGAGTCCCATCCTCAGTCTCCTGCTGCTTATATTGTTCTTTCTGAAGTGTCAGCTCTGTGTGATTAGATGGGAATTCATGTACACATTTAAAAATAAGTTTCTTCACTTGCGAAATCAAAAAGAAAAAAAAAATGGACAGAAAAGAAGAAAAGTTATTTATTCCAGTCTCATTATCTTAAATTGGTTTCCTTCTTCTTGGATGAGAAATTTTGCACTTCAGAGGCTTGTTTGGACTTTCAGCATCCTCATTTCCATGTCCTCCACTGCTCAAAGGAAACAGCAGGGACACTGCTTAGTTCTGATACAGATTTCCCATGCCATGCCATTTTCTGGTGGAAGCGATTTTCCAGATAAGCAAACTCTCTGTTAATGTACACCAAAAAGCTTTCAGTTTTTCTGTGATCCTGCATTCAGCAGGAATTAATCCAGTAATCCAGAGGTACTGGAGCTGGGGTCACCCCCTCTCATGTTACCACCACCAAAGACAATTTGAAAAGGTCTTTTTTACAAACTACAAAAACACAGAGTAACCACTTTTTTTCTATCCTGATTAACATATATCTCTTAACACTTGTTCTGGCCTGGAGTTTTACTCCAAGGATGGGATCTTGCTCCGAGGAGTAAATGCCAAGTTGCCATGTGCAAGTATCTCATATTGACTTATGAATGACATAATAAATGCAGACTCCAACAGTGAAGGGCACACAGGAGGTGATAAGAAGATTGTTATAGGACAGCAGAAAAAAGATTATTTTCTTTTCTAGGAGACACATGATTCATTAGAAGTGAAGAAAAAGAGAAATGTGAGCTCAGGAGAATTGAGAAAGGATTTCTGCAATGGAGTTAAACCACTCTAGGGTTGACAGCACCAGCCAGAGGAAAATTCCTGTGCAGAAATAACAAACATAAAGAGTATAAATATGTTTCTACAGATTGAAAACTTACAGTCTGTTTGATCTTCAGGTTTCCAAAGGTTCTTTGTGGGGTTTTGTTGTTTATGGAGGTTTTTTTCAAAGTGAGAACTAGATTTGAACAGTTATTCTCTCATAACCCATCTTCTCCTTTGTTGCCCACACAAACCCTCCTCTTCCCCATCTGTACGGAACAGCCCAGAGAAGTCATGAGTCGTCAATATCCAGTTTCAGCACCTTGACCTTGCACATGAGGGGACAGGAAAACAATACAAAACAGAAGGAGAAACCTCAGACATTTGAGGAATATTTTAGAGGGCTGAGGTGATTTGCTCAATGGAGGTACTCACCTGGGGTTAGTCCATGGTATTTCCTCATGGGAAGAGATGCTTTTAGGAAAGAGCTGCTTTTAGTGAAGAGGTGTCCTGAACTAGCTCAGTTGCCAGAACTGGTGCAGCTGCTCCATGTGTTACCCTTTATCCACTGTGAGACAGATCTATCCTAAATACATGAGTCAGGACCCCTCTGCAGAGCTGAGATTTGCATCAAGTCCTCTGTCAGTACRGCAGCTATAGCAAAGAGGATTGAGATTTCATCTGAGCAAAAGTGAGAAACAATTCGGAAAGAACACCTGAATGTGTGAATGGGAAGAGGGGCATGATTGGGAGGACGAGGATCTTGGGCATCATTAAGTGCCTGCGTGAAGTCCAAATGCAATCTTAGTGGACCTTCCCCATAGCCAGTGAAGCATTCAAAGTCAGACAGGATGTCAAAGGACAATTGTGTCCCTGCAGCTGTCATTGAAGTGAGCCATTCAACTTCAAGAACAGATAGAGCTGATAGCAACTATTGGAGGAGGAAAAATGATTGAAACTGATTAGGACTGAGATACAATTAGAAGCATCATTTTGTATTGGTCTGAAGAACCATGCAGTGGTATAAAATTCTGGCTATTCTTCTGCAGTCAATAGACAAATATGGGATCACCAGGAAAAGAAAAACATGGGAGCATTGTAAGGGGAAACCCTTAGGGAAGGCGTAGCAGTGTAAAGAATTGCTTGACAACAACCAAGAAATAAATGTACTAAAAAACAGTAGTAGATTAGTCTGAAGAGTTCACTTGCTCAAAGAGTTACTTTTTAAAACTTGTGCTACTTTGAGCCAAATCTGACTCTTTAGCTCAAGATTGGGGTGGGGGGGAGGGGGAGGATGAAAAGAATCTAGCAGACAAAGAGAAAAGAAAGAGTAAAACCAAARCTGTAAAGTCAAACCAAAATCCAAAATGCAGGTTGAAAGGTTAATGAATGCAAATAGCTCAATTGGGGTGCTGCTTATTGGAAACTAGCAATCATGTTGAACAAGGGAGTAATCAAGAAAGGATGAAAAAGAAACATACTGGGCCATGGCAAAGGCACAATTAAACTCATTTGATGTAAGTCCAATGCTTTTCATGGACATACATCCAGTGCAAATGTGGTCCATAATTGGAAAATATGATTTGCCACCTCTTYCTCTTTCTACTGTAAAACATTTCTGCTGTTCTCATTTTTGTATGAACAGCTGTTTGTACAAATATTTCTAGTTTTTGTACCGTCATATTTAATCCATTAGCTTCCCTCCAAGTGCTCCCAAAGCCCAAGGTGAAGCAGCAATGCTGCACAAAGCACCATTCCTAATTACCATAGTGCAAGGGCTCAGGGTGTCAGTGGACACAGGACCAAGAGTGCACCTGGGCAGGTTTGTGAATGGACATCAGCAGAAGTGAGAGCCTATAAACCAGCCTTCAAACGGTACAGGAAAAAACAGTGAGGAGTTTGCTGTATTTGAACAGCTTGGCCAGCAGGTCTGTGCACAACTGCTCTGCATTGTGAGAGAGAACTTCAGAGAAGGGAAAGTTTTGAATTGATCTAAACACGGGAGCCACGTATGTTGTACCTGAATGCAATATCTGGCTGGGACATTTTGTGACTCCCACAAGCTGTATCTGGCTTCTAAGTGAAGTTTCATCTGTTCTAACCCATGAAACCATTAAGAAAATGGGTTGACAGAATTGTGTAAAGAAGTTGCAGCCTTCCCCATTAGCATCACCTGGGGCACACATTCTGCACCACACTGTGGAGAGGACACACCCCTATGGAGCTACAGCCTTCCTTCTTCCCAGCTCCYGGTCAAAATGCTTTCGACACTTCCAGCCTGAGAAGTTGCCTCTGGACTTTCCTTGGACATTGCAGTATGACATTCAAGGAATGTGAAACTACTTTTTTTCTTTAGCAATCACACTAAAAAAACTCAAGCATAGGTCAAAACAAGGTAAACAGACTGMATACTTCCATTAAATAATAATTTTTTTTCAGTAATAGTTACGAGGTATCTCAAAAATCTTTATTTTCACTGCTTCTTCCATTCTGTTTTTCAAAAGCATAAAAAAACCCAAACAAAGAATTAGAGGACCAATCCATACTTCTGCTATAATGGGAGATTTCTGAACCTAATATGATCAGGGTTTTTTGTTTGTTTGCCCCATAGAGCCTTGCTGCTTCTTAGCTGCGGATTATGGTCTGCCGTAACAAAAGCAGCTTTTATCCATTTTAAGCTGAAGGAAGCTTCTTGGGTGAGTATTTTTAATCTGGAAACATTTGGAAAACGATAAAAGTTTGGCTTGAAGGAGATGGGATGTGTTTTGGTGCAAGAGACAGTTGGAGTCATCATTAAAGTCTCCGGGAGACAGCGACTGGCAGGGCTCACATGTTCTGCAAGAGGTCTGGATTTTATTAGACTACATGCTGTGGACCTGTCATATTCAATAAAATGATACTTCAGTTTCTATTTGTTTCTTAATTAAAGTGTTTCTTAGGAAAATCTGCTACCTGAAAGAAGATACCTAGCAAAAAAAGAAAAGACTATTTAGCCATGAAGGCTCAGTGTCAAATGACTTATTTCATACAATAGCAAACCCGAAAAGAAAAAATTCATTTCACTCCTTCAGAACTCAGTATTAGTGGTTTGGGTTTTTTTAAAATCTACCCTGTCATAGTACATTTTCAACAYCCAGTTCTAACCCTGGGTACTGGTCAGGGTGTCAGTGCCATAAGATTTGCAACACATATGGATAACATATAGTGAGACAAGATAAAGGAAAGTGAAGAAACAAGTAAACAAGTAACTTGTTTCCTTTTTTTTTTTTTTTAACTGAAAAAAAAAGGAGGCAAGAGAAATATCTGTATGTGATGACTCTGCAGGAGTTTAAAAAAAATTCCAGTAAAAGGAAAGAGAAAGGTCACCTTCATAGCTCAGCCTGTGCTTTGTAGTAAGGGTTCTGCCCCGGGAATTTCTCCCTAAGTCAAATAAAACAAAGAAAAACAATCTTCAGTCTGAGGCTTACAAACCTATACATAAATGTGCACATTGATTTCAAAGCAAGGTGGATAAGGCAAAAAAATATTGGGATTGTTGAAAACAGATTGAAGGCTGCCCTAGGGGCAGTCGAGTACAAGGACTGGACAAACCTTTACCCATTCCCAGACCAACTATACAGTTTACTCCCAATAAGACATTAAGTTACTGCTGAAATTATGTGTTTTCAAGGTCTGAAAGGGGCTACTAGTCTTTTCTCAGTAAGCCCAGTAGTAAGTAGATAGACTCAAAGACACCTGCCTAAAACAAAGTGTTATTTAACACATTACACAGAGCATCTTTAACGAGTATRCTTTTTAAAATGAGGAGATGGCAGAATCATCATCCACATAAGCAAAAAAACCCTCAGCATGACGTGCAAAGTCTCAAAGAGTAAACAGCAAACCATAAGTTTTTTTTTGTTTTTGTTCGGTTGCTTGGTTTTCTGTTTTGTTTTTAAGTTTATTCTTTCTTGTATAACTCCCACACCAGTAAAACAGTACTGAAAATGAATCAGCAGTATTAACTCCCTTGGTAATGATGTGCTGTGGGGGGCAGGTTGTCATTTCTCATGTATAGTTAAAAAGTGYATTTATTTTCCTTTCTTATATACTGCTCTTTGTCCTCACCAGGAAGAAAAGAAACAAACAAATCCAAGCAATCAACCAAAAAAAAACCCCAAAAACTGAAAGCCCCAGTGAAGTCAGAATTTAATTTTCTATTAATAAATGAGGGCATCAGAGTCTGTTAAAGAGACTGGGGAGTGTGCATGGAGAAAAAGTCACTGAAGTGCCAACCTAACGATTCCATAAAGCTTTTTTTATGCAAGTTCTGGAAAGAAGCTTTATTAAATGATTTACTCTTACTTTAGACATAGCACTTACCTTAGAAGAATCTGTTTGGAAGCTGTCTGCAGCCTGCTGCTAAAAGCACTGCCTCGTGCCAAAGCAGGAGTGCTGGGCATTTTGTCAGGCGGTTTCCTTTGCTCAGAATGGGCTTTCATCAGCAATGCAGTTCCTGCAAACACTGCACTGGGTGTCAGTCAGACACTGTTGGGTCTGGTGGCAGAACTTGTGGCACCAATGTGAAGAACTGTGTGAGCGGGGAGCCGTGCTTGGCTGGCAATTTGCCGTGGACCTGCTCCTTTTTGTCCAGACCTGGTGATATCTCCAGTATTGCCTAAAGCATAATGCTGCAACTACCATCCTGCTTGGCTACCCTGGGCCTGACAGTCCTTCTCACATCCTCCTTCCCAAGACCATATCTCAGTTTATCTTCCTAATCTTCAAAGATCTCCAGTTACCTCTGCCCTACCTGTGCTTCTTGTCAGCTAGCAGCTAGGTTGGATCCTTCCTTTGCTCTTTAGGTGGCTGTACTGTTGATTTAAATCCTTCTCCCTGCCTCAAATTCATTTCTAACATAATTTTTTATGTGCGAGATAGATATAATTTTAAAAGTTTTAAGCCTATCAACCTGTCTGCAGCTCAGCCTCACCTCAAAACCCACTTTGGCTTAAAGCAGCAGCTGCCATGAAAAACCAGCTGAGCAGCAGCTGGTGCATTGCCACAAAACCTATTGACTGGGAATTAAGAGCACGGTAATTTGTGTTAAAGATTCCCATTACTCTCCTTATTCCAGACCTTTCCACTACTGCTCGTTATACATTTTCTTTCCCTGTTATAATTTCTCTGGAAACTGAGACAAGTTCCTGGTGCCTGGAGCTAAAGCCCACTGTGCAGTAGGATGAGACTTGGCCAGCAGTCAGTCTGCATGGCATGCACAGAAGGCAAGGGATTTTTATGTTCAGGGCTGTTAGTGGAAAGTTGTGGACTCTGGCACTGAAAACCTTAACAGATCCTAGCTGTCACATCCTTGCAGTCTACAGCCTTTATCCCACTAGGTACCACAGAATTTCGAATATGGATATACCAACATATTAGCATGTTTGTAGCCTAGCCATGTGGAGGTGGTGTTTGCTTTTTGCCTCACAGCCTGATCCTCCACAGCTTCTCCACTGCAGAGCTCGCCTGAAAACAAAAGGCAGCTTAGTCAGTTTTCCCATATAAGCAGCTCGTCTTTGAAGAGATGCAAAGAGGCTTTCACAGCTGTTAAAAAAGCAATGCCAGGACACTTAATATACCTTCCTTCTAAATTATCTCTGGTTGCAGAAGGCCTAGAATATTTGTAAAAGATTATGGTGTGCTGCATCTGCCTGAGAAACTCTGACTTTTTAGGTTCCTTGTGAACTGTACTTTAACATATCAAAGACCTCACATTTTCTCTTAACTGTTCTTAAACCTCAGCTTGCTGTTTCTTAATCTTCCCCCCAGCTGCCACCCACCACCCTGCCTGCTGTTCTCAAACTGGTCTGTATTAATAGGGGCCGAGGCTGAGCAGAGCCTGTGGAGGCAGGGGATGAGGGCGATCACTCCTGTCACACTTTGGTGCTGGGTCGGCCTCGGGCTGAGGGGAAGGAACAGCTCCATGGATGATCTGCAATATCCCTCTCCTGCAGCCCTTCCCTTCTGTACCCAATGCACGTGGGCTGCGGAGCCGCAGGGCACAGACCAAAGCCCTTCCTGCCAGTCTGAGGCAGAGGAATTGGTGACAGTGAGTGTTCCTGAAGAGCAGCCAGCAAGAGAAATCCATCCCTTTCTCAAAGGCATGGATGGCTACACTGAGAGTTTCTCATACCACTGGCTGTCCACCCTGGCTATAAGCAGGGTCTATTAAATGATCACATTGTGTGCGGGTGACATGGTGCCCCTCACACAGAGCCCTTCCTCCTCTGATGAGGAACCAGGAAACCTGAGATGAGAGAGAGCTGTGGAAATGGCAGATCCCCTGGGCAAAGGACAGCTGAGGGTTTGGAGAAACTGTGAGGTTTGTGCTTTTGTAGGGGTGAGGTCATAAGATAGCCTCACAAAGGCCACCAAGGGAAGAGTTGGAGTAGGTAATAGGTGATCTTAAAATGTTTTGTACTGTGGTGCTGCTTGGAGGAATAATTCCTGACTTTTTTGACAAACACGTGGATCTTTCCCACATGGATTGCCCACACCCTCCAGAGGGCCCACCCAAGCTGGAGGGCACAGCTCTGTCTGTTGAGGCAGATGTCTCTTTGCACAGTAGTCAGATGGGGTGTGGAGAAGCAACATTTCTGCCAGGCAATAGGACGGTCCCAATGTGAAGAGCTCACCAGCTCTTTAAAACAGCCTGAACCTCTTGTAATCTACTTCTTATTCCTTGTTTTTTTAGGAGATATTCAATGTCATCTTTATATATCTCAATTTTCCCTAAATAAGGCAGGAATAATTATTTTTTTCTTTCCTTCCTTCCTTCATTATGACAATCAACTTGTTAAAGTCTAAGTTGCTGGGGTGTAAAGTACTACATTCATATAGAAATTAGAAAACAGATACAGGTCCATTATATGTGCTTGGGTTAATAGGGATTTTATTTTGCCTTTCAGCTATCAATGATGCCATTGACTACAGGTGCATTAGGAACCCTTAGAAAATCTCACTGGTCTCCATGACACCATGTTTTGTCCATTCTTTTGCCACCATCTCAGAAGTTGAGTGCTAGCTAAATAAAGAAGGTAAAGAGCCGTGTTTCATTAGAGATCCAAGCTTAGATCCTCAGAGAAGCTGTAGAGACAGGATAGCAGCTAATATTTCTGGAAAGGTTCACCTCACCCGCCCAACACTAACTACTAACACGCCTCTATACAAATGTCAGTTTCTCCCACAGCTGCAGCTGCCCAGTCTACTATTTCAGGCCCTAGAACAGGCACCAGGCACAGCAAGTTTGCTCTCTTTCCTGCCAATGCTGTTTCAAATATTTGTGGTGTTCATGTAGTTTCAATATCCCTCATTGTGCTAATATTGTTGCTAATGAAATAAAAACCTGCATGACTCAGAAACCTCCTCTGCAAGGACCTTAAATGAGTGTAAACATATGCAATTTCTGCGTGTGGAAGACAGACAGTTTTCCTTTCCGAGAAAAGTTGCAAACTGAACATCTTTTTAATGCAAGTAACCAGACTCCTGAGAGCCGTCTCGCTAATGTGAAGGGAACAGCTCATAGAAGTACATTTGTTCATGTTTTATTTGCTGTTTCACAATGTTCAGGGGTTGTTATTGTCTAGTTCTTTAGAATTACAAGTTTWAAACTGAAGCTATAGCACAGCTTTTAGCCATGCAAGTCCCAGTTCAATCTGCATTTGTTATAATTTTACTGGAGACTTTGTAGAAGTCCAGCTGGTGGGAGATTCAAAAACAACCCATAAGTTGCTGCTCACCAAACCCATTGGCAAGGGCTCTGAGCCCCCTTTTTCCCACACCTACCTCTTTAGAGATCAACTTGTAGCAGCTGTTAAATTCCACTCTGGACATTCAGTGATTGCTGACAAAATGCAACCRTCATGTAATAATTTCAACATCTGCAGAACGTGGCCATTAGACATTTCATTGATAAATAATGCTGCTGCCTGTCAGAGTCCAGACAGCCTTGAAATGAAGGGTATCCACAGCAGAATGACTGGAATCTGAAAACTGAAGAATGTGTTCATTTGTTTTGAGATGTATTTGAAAATACAATTCTGCATGTGCTGAATTAATGATCACAGGCATAGATCAGACGGTTGGTGCAGGAAAAAGAATCCACACGCCATGTGCCTGTTTCTGCTGTGATGTGCTGGTAATTAGTTTAAATATATCTGTTACATCTGTTGATTTTTGGTTCTACTTTTGAGTAACAATCCAATCTGCATCAGTATTTAAAAAATAATTTAGCTCCATACTGCGGCAAAATTTATTATAAAACTGTAAATAAACCAAAATGAAGATTGCCCAAGTCCCAGGACTGTAACAACATAAATGAATAGGGATGGATAACTCATTTTAACACACACATGAAATATTATTTAAGCTGGCAACCTGCTGGGTTTCTCCATTATCTCATAAGGAACCTTTAAGATTATGTAACAGCTGTAAATATAGCACTGAAGCAATTTGTGGTTAAAAGAGGTTTGACGGAAGCACTGTCTTTCTTAATTATTCAGCTATCAAACTCAGAGAGGCTTTGTCGATCCAGCAGCAGCAGACTTCTGCCCTCCAGTGTAATTCTCACTTGTGCTGAGCATCCAGTGAAAATGAAGCACCGTTTGAAAAAAAAAGGGAATTTATCTCCTTTTCCATGATAAACATAATTTGCTACTCTTTGTCATACCTGATTGTCCTTTTTTCACAAACACTGAGTTAAGTGCTGTGTCAGAGCCCCGCTGCCCACAGAGACCTTAGGTCTGCAGCTTCGTCCCTATTTAGGGCCACTCTGAAGCACCTGGTCCTGTGTAATCACACACACAGGTGTATTCCTGAGCTGCCAATACCTAAATATGTCCCTACCCAAGCGATCTTCACCTTGTTGGCCAGATCAGCTTTGAGAACGTTCCCTTTCATYCTATTCTAGTAGGAGGACTGTGTTTCTGCAGTACTACAACACCTCACAGGCTCAGGCTACTTTCAGACTGGCTTTACTTAAACCCTTCATGCAATAAGGCAAGACAGGGGTTTCCACTCTCTTTCTCTGTGCATCTCACATATTATTAGAGCCACACCAAAAAACTAAAAGGCTGGTAAAGAGTCTAACCAGGACCATATCAAGCCATGGTTCTGTGACCTGACTGTCAGGGATTTGCAGGTTGGGGGATGAACTGTTGGATTTGATGTTTATCCCCYCAAGATACTGAAACACTATCTGAGAAGGATAGCTTCCCTGCCAGAGGTGAGACCCTCAGGGATGCAGATACAGGGCTCCAGTGGAAGGAGTCAGAGGACACTGTTCTCCCTTGGGGACTGGTTGGCATCAGAGTCCTCTCTCCAGGTGTGCCTCCAATAGTCCAAATATTTTGCCTTTAAACAGCAAATTATGCTCTTTTTTTTCCAGATAGTCAAAATTGGTGGAGTATTCATGACAAGGATCATTTAAGTGGAATGAGGTTGGAGCACAAACTTAGCACCTTAAATGGAACTGGACCATAAATTACACTGTTAGGTTTCTGTGCTGTAGTATATATTTTAAAACCATGGCAAAATTCTGGCTGATCTTAGTAGTTTGGGATTTAACCTGTAAAATCAAAATGGATTCAAAATTTAGAAACTGAAGAGCTTTATCGATTCATATCATAATAAATCCAGGGTTTATCCAAGGAATGAAGAAGGGAAGAAATGAGAGAAACATGCAGAACATAGGGCAGTAGTGAGAATCAGGAATGTTTGTTTAAGAACAATCTTTAAGTTGTCATGTCCCTTTAGGTTGTCATGTCCCCAGTTCTGGGGAACTGGTCTCACGTAATTGAGTGGAAATGCCATCTTACCTGAAATAGATAGTCTTACAAAAATATTTGTTCTGAAAAGTCCATTTTCTGGGAAGGAAGTAGAGCAGAAAAAGATTTTCAACCTAAATCTTCATAAACAGCTGTACTTTAATAACTGAGTCCAAATATAAAAACACATTTGCAGATAGTATGAGCATGGGTGAATATTTTTTTTACCTTTCCAATAATAGTCTAGACTTTCCAATAAGTATGCCCATACGTTTTACTTCTAAAACTACTGAAAATTTTATATGAATTTAATACTAGAGGGATTCGTACTTCTATTAACATTTCAGGAGCCCAAATTATTTTCCCAATAGATATTTGATATTCTTGTCTGTGCTGCCTTAAACGAAATATTTTCCTCCAATATTTAAAAATGTACATCAGGGGAAGAACTGCTTTTTTTTTTGAGTCTAGAAAGGAGCTTTCATCCAGCTTCTATAAATTTAAGGCAAAACCAGCAAGCAATCCAACTTACTGCAATTTCAGCTGCATACTATTTAGATTGTCAGATTCAGAGAAAAATAAATTCTGGCTGATGGATTTATCTTTTCTATAGATGTGAATAATTTAGAAAGAATTATCAGGATGCAGTTATGTCATGTAATTTTCAAAATTTCGTAGTGTGGAAGTACCTTATTTGATGGGAGATGGATCTCTAGCTCATTAGTTAGGAACAGGTGCAGAATACTTTGACCCTTGGCAAAATTGCATTGTCACTTCTGGGTGTATCAAAGATGGATCTAACTGTGTTATTCTCTCAGTTACAGCATCGCTGCTTCCCACTGCCTCCTGAAAGCAGAAACAATCTGCCTAAAATATTCTCCTCTGTCAAAGTTTTAATTTTGTTTCTATGTAAATAATGCATATGTGCAGGCACTATTGCTGCTGTCATTAACTGGGAATAAACCTGGAGCTTTCAGCTCTGAAAGTACAGACCCACACAATTTGAGCAAAAGAAGCAGTTCTGTCACATACTATTAAATAACAGGCTGCTACAGCCGCTGTTGCTCACCATTGGGAGGGTGAATCTGCATGCATTAAACACTGTTTATAATATTAAATGTGGAGGTGCCAGCAGACACTGTGGAGCCCTCATTCGATCAGTTTTAAAGGGTAGGAATCAGGCATGGCATGAAGAGAGCTTGCTCATAGTTTTGCTTGCAAGCATATCTACCTCACTGTAGCTCTCCCTGGCTGTGCTACTGTCATTGACTGCCACAGCTGCGTTATTCCAAACAAACCACACCGGAAGTGGCAACTGCAAAGGAAATCATTAAAGTCAGCTCTGCTTTACTCAATGTTAATAGGCTAATTGTCCTACAGATTCTTAACTAAAGCCTGTACCTTTCCTGTGTGTGAAGTAGCGAAAGCTTACTTGAACGCTGCAAACGTGCCTCAAATGATCCAGCTAGAGACACTAYGTGCTGCAGAGGCAAAAGCAAAAAAAATTCTTTTTTCGCAAGTCTCAAAGTGTTGAAATCTCGATTGCAGGGGAAGGCTGTCTTGAAATGCCTCAGAAATAACCCATTTCATTGATATTCTGCCAGAGTCTTTCACTGCTGAAGATAGAGAAGTAAAACAAATAAATCCCGTCACTAAGGAGCGAGCTGAACTCAATACAGTGCGCAGTGTTTGCAAGGTCAACTCCCTGCTCTCCACAGCAGGTCTGTTTATAACTGCTGCATTCAAAACCAAAGCCCACTGTTGATCCCCCTCTGCTGACAGCAGTTACACTCACACTGAAGCCAAAATAATAAATCACACCAAGCATTCTTCAAAAGGAGACCTGCGTCCTTGTGGGGTTAACTGCAGAAGAGGAAAGCAATGTCAGGATGGAGTCAAACTTTAAAACACTCTGGAAAAGTGTCGAAGATCACTTGGGCTCTGAGAGGGGAAGAGTTCAGAAGTCACACTGATTTTTCCATCACTCTTTCCAAACAATGTTTGTTTCTCTAGTCCTAATTCATGTTTCCTGTATGTTTCACTCTATTATTCTGTGCCTAAACATGACAAATCACTTTGCCATAACTTTTTAAGATCTCCCATTTCAAGCCACATGAAGGGGGCAAAATTGAAGTGATGTGCTGCCAAGGGTGAGTGGATCCTCTATCATGTTCTGCATTACTGTACCACACCCACAGAGCATGCTCACTCAGTGAATATACAGATTAAAACACACATGCAGCTCTTTTCAGCTGACCACACGTGCACTCATTACCTTCCTCGTCACCCTGAAAGAGGCTGACTGAAGTTCCTCCCTCCTCAGAGGCATCCATTCCACGGGAAAGGGATGCAACAAAGGGTTTTAAGGTCCCCAAAGACTCAAGAAGGCAGCCAATCCTTCTGCTGGGACACCAATAAGCAGGTTATGGGAATCAACCTTAAGTCCTGAATCCTCCTACGTACATTTTCAAATCAAGGAGAGAATAAATGATTGAGGCAGAAAGCAGATGTTTAAGGCCGTGGCTGCTTATAGCTTGAAAGAGAGAAAGACATTTTCCTCTGTTGACATCAATAGGGCTGAGTTGCTTCATTCTCTTATTTGAGGGAAAATAAAAACTACTTTGAAATGCTACCCCGGACTTCAGRGGGTACCCACAGGTCTGCTGAAGAGCAGTGACGACCAGCCAACAGCAATACAGTAACTGGAAAGGACAAAATGGATAAAACTATCAACCTGTGCTGTACAGAAGAACTCAGTGTATACCTCGCCACTCTTCCCGTCTCATTAAATTAAACTAAATCAAATCAAATCACCTCTGAGGTTCAGATGGTAGAAATGTGCACAACAGGGATCTGTCTGGGCTTTCAATTCTGCATGAAGTGCGGGTAAGAGGAATGTGCCTTTGCAGCTCAGCTTCATTGATGTGTGAGCTAGTATTCATGTCAGGTTTTCTTTTAAGGATACTTGAATGACTCTATTTTTAGATTTTACTGTGATGTTACTTCATCAGCTATTGCATGCATAATGCATCATCAGCAACAAAAATTTTAATCATAGCATAAATCAACCAAAAAATGCTACAAGAAATCAAAGTCCAAATTGCTTTGCTTGGGGATTTGAGTAAATGGATTTTGATTTTTAATTTCTAAATTCAGAGAGGCTCTGGGGGGCATGCTCCCCAGATGTGTAGCTCATTGGTGAATATGTGTTCCAAAGCCACTCAGGTTCCCCTGAATCCCAACCCCTGAAACATCATATTTCACTCTGAAAGCAGCTTTTACCTTTACAGTTTTTGCTTAAGAGAAATTGATAACACAATTTGGGTCTCTAATCTATATAATTCAGTTTAAGTACAGCTCCTGATTGATGGCCAAAAACCACTCGCTGATAATTTACAAACTCCAAACCAAGGAAAAAGAATCTGCAAAGTAATTTCAGTGTAGTCCCCCAAGACCCACCAAGGAAACCTTTCACAGGCACAGAAGGCTCAAATACTTCCAGTTTAATTTCCAAGAGCAAAGAAAGAGTAATTATCTGAGTCTGTGTCCTGTTATTAATGTGTTAAGGAAATAGAATTCAAACCATACACCTTACAAAACAGCAAAGAGAACTGAAAGGGGATTAACAGACTTGTTTTTCAGCTGGGAAAGCTTTTTACTCATTGCGTCTGGTTTTGTTATGAACAATCCATTTAATCTAGCTCAACAGCTTTAAAAAGTGGGTCAAATACGTTATTTGTGGGGCCAGATTTGCGGGGCAGGGCATATTCCTTTTCCTTGCAGATGACACGGATGTGAGAGCACCAGCCATTTCAGCTAGGAGACGCTCAACTGTTTGTACAAGCAGGTGCCTGCTCCTTGTTTCACACCCTTTGGGAAGCAGAGGCAGGACCAGCTCAGGGCATGCTCCGTACAGGGACAGCCTGGGCTTGAAAGGAAGTGCTCAGGGATTAGGGCAGTTCTTGCTGCCTAAACAGCTCCTCTAGGCTGGATGGATGAGCCAGATCTAGGGAGCACGGCAGCAGCCGGACCTCTCCATCCCAATGGGACAAATGTTGAGGTATCATTTAATTGGAGGGCCATAACTATGACAGCAAGAACATTTTTTCCTGACCTCTGTGACTCTTCTTCACAGTGTTTTATCCTTTGCAGGGAAAAGCTTTCTCCTCCGCACCTCTGCAATCTGGAAGAGCCTTTTGCAATTCTCTGTTTCGTGGTTCCATCACATTTATCTTCAAGTTATCTCCTTCCTTTGATTAGGCCTTTTATTTCTCTTTCCCCTGGGTTATCCACCTCTGTTTCCACAGTCATAATTGAGCTGCTGAATATTCATTATTAGTCCCTGGAGTCACGTAAAGATCTCCAGAGCAGGATAAAATCGTCCTTGGTTGTGTTTTGGTTAGATTAGAGCCAAAATACTAAATGTAACTGGGAGATACGATTTCTCCCCTTAGTTTAGAAATAATTGGAGAGGGAACATTTAACCTTTCATAAGGGAGAGGAGGGAAGGAAAGAGAGCTGGGGACTGAGAAGGAAAGAAGGAAGAGGAAGAAAGTAGCCAGGCAGACAGCAAGGGGAAAGACTACAGTCCAGCCACTGTGATGTGAAATTCCCCTCTGTCCTGACACCACCGTGTTTACTGAGGGTATTGCATCACTGCTTGGTAATGGTGTCACAAAAAACAGACTTTCAAAGCAGCAGGAATAAAAAATTCGAGCAACTAACTTTTTGCTCAGTCAGGCAAACCCGCCAGAAACAAGCCCCCTTTGCAAGCAGAGTTCTAACAGTGCCARCAGTGCTTCAGATGGTCCCGCTATTAATGGGAGAGATCATACACGCCTGAGCTTTGATAYACTGCGTCCCTAGTTAGAGGCATGGTTTCAGTCCCCGGGGATCCCAGCCCCACCAGGGCACGGACTGCAGCAGGGGAAGGTTGTGTGCAGCSTGCTACCTTGCCTGCTTCGAGCCCTGTTCCAGCAGGCTGATTTCCCCCGGCTGGGAGGGAGATAGCAGGGAAAGCAGCATTCCCATGGGGCAGTTCAGGGCATCTGGAGGTCCCATCCTCAGCACGGACTGGTTGGTTCACCCTTGATGGATTCCCCATCTGATATTGCAGCTTATAAGCTGAACAAACAGATCAGGAAAACATGGCAATTTGGAAAAGCAAACCAATATCTTTTTTTTCTTAACAAAATTATCTGCATGACAGAGGGATTTCAACAGTTTTGGATTTGTTAGGCAAATGCTACGCTTGACTGTAATAAATATTCCTAATATTCTCATTTAGCAGGATTTCAGTTTGACCTTTTTATACTTTGAACTATATGAAATATTCTCCTGTGACTGTGATCAGGACAGTAATCTAGATCTATGTCCAGGGATATAATGAGTATTTAAAAGCATGAGCAGGAGAGAATGAAAGGCTCTAGCTTTTCTAGGAAGGTAGAAGGGCACACACCTGAGGGGATACAGCTGGATGAAAGTCTCCTCAAGTGCCAGGTAAAATTTAACCGGATGTTCCTCTCCACTCTGTATTGCTGTTGCAATTACACCATTGCAAACTTCTGATGTCTTTGCCCAGTCTGTCTGCCTCAGTACAGGCATTTATCCACCAAGGATCTGTGCAGCCTACCAGTGTGTTACACATGCTGCACTTATGTTAAATGCACCATGAGGGTTTGCTAGCAGTTTCTTACAGTTGTATACACGAATTTCCACGGTGAACCTCTGTGCTGACAAGGGAGACATGCAGCATTTACATCCTAAGAGGCAAAAACTGGATCTATCCCCATGATCATCTCTCCACATACCCAAAGCAACTCCCAGAACTTCAAAGTTGTCTGTAATGCTGCAAAAAAATTGAAGTGCAGGACACATTGTCAGTTTAAAAAAAAACAGATTT
Source organism: Amblyornis subalaris (assembly GCA_018881555.1). Taxonomy (NCBI): domain Eukaryota; kingdom Metazoa; phylum Chordata; class Aves; order Passeriformes; family Ptilonorhynchidae; genus Amblyornis; species Amblyornis subalaris. The sequence goes on along the minus strand of JACAXG010000017.1, from coordinate 2,628,725 downwards.
GTGTTACAGAAGTCATATAAATTGCAAAGCAGTGCCTCACTGCTTTGAGATGATGATCTATCTGAATGACACTTCCTTTGCTGCTTTAGGGAGTTTTCAGAAACAATATATTTTAATGAGTCACTGTAATGATTTGAAATCAAGTCAGAAAGAGAAACTTTCTGTAAAAGGCTATTTTTAATTTGGAACATATTATTCAGGAAGTATCAAATATCTGTTACTCATGTAATGATTCTTTACAAACCTCATGCAAAGCTTTTCCTTGGTAACTGCTGTGTTAATGGAAAATATAAACCCTGGCTCAAAAAAATAATTGTTATTCTTATATTTTGAATTGAAAAGTGAGATAATTTTCATTCAGATTCTTTACCATGCATGTTTATAATCTTTYTGAAAAAAAAAAAAAAWAAATCTACTAAATATCCAAAACAAATATCCTAAAAGTTGACAGTTCCCATGGGCTGGTGTTGCTTGGCTTAAACACCTTTCCTTCATTTCATCTTTGGTTTTACTTTGGTTGGTCTCAATATGAAGCTCAAGTGTTAAGGAAGTGAACAGTGAAGGGACAAAATCCACAAGTCCTGAAGCTTAAAAATTGGAATTACTCACAGCCATCAAATCTCTGAATGAGTTATAATTAGCTCCACTTTTCACCCACATGAAAATGAATAAAGGATATGTTGAACTACTATACAAAACCAGTTATACCTGAATGCATTGAGGGAATGTAAGGTACAGTAAGTGCTGAAGTATATTAATCAGGAAAGACACAAATTCCTCCAAACACTTTGGCCGGGAAAGGAGGGTTCTATCACTTCATATGATCACACAGATGGACCTGGTGAATCTTTGTTCATGACAAACACCCAAACTGCAGCGCTCAGTGCTGGTGTTTCAGAAGGCAACACTGTGGAACTGGATCAGACCTTCCTGGGGGGCTAAGGAAAAAGAGCAATCTGCAACTCTGACAGAATTCACAAACTTTCTGAACCATAAAATATGGTGCTTCATGTCTGCTGCAGAGAAAGTCAGGAAGGTATGGAACATTTCAGCAAAGGCATAGAAACTCAAGCTCCAGTGGTTTCTCATCATTAAAAGCTGTGCAATCACTAATTTATTAGCCAAATGTAAAAGTACAAACCACAGCATCCCAGTCATGTCCCAGTCTGCATAGCTGAAATCCCTTGCCTGGTTAAGTGGACATCATCTGTGTGCCACCCTTTCCCCAGTCTTCTTTAGCATGCTTGCTTTCCAGGTTTCCTCTTCTGTTTCCATCTTTGTTTTGCATTTCTTTCCCCATGCATGGGTTAGCTTCAGTCTTTTTCCATGCTGAGATTCATTTTGTTATTTTCAGCTTAGCTCTGAATGAGTTAGATGATGCTCATGCTGCAGAGCATTGCCAATCTTGTCATACCATCTGTTTCAAAAATTAGAGAAGAAGCTGAATCCCTTAATGGGATGAAATAACTGTACTTTGCTCTGGGAGTTTTCTTCTTGGGTTGTGTTTTTTGTTCACTTGTTGTTAGTTCTGTCCTTTATGGCCCAGTAATTTAAATACCATTATGTTCTTTGCCATTATGCCTCCCTGAAAGCTTAATTTTGCCTACGACTGCTGATGCTCTGTACAATCCAATTCATTTTGCACTTTGAAGCAGAAAAGTCTTCACAGGTATTTCTAAAAACTAAAGCACTAATGAAGAACAGTATTTTTTAGGAGATGATAACTAGGTGGCTCTTCTACTAATTTTTAAGGCCATATCCACATAGATTTTTATATCATCACCTAAAACAGTAAAAAGAAATAATTTTAGTATTTCTCTTTAAAAATGCTTGTGATTTTTGCTTAAACTGAACTTTACTTGGGTTCTTTTGTGAATCCTATTGCTTCAGCCTTAGATCTGGATGATTTGAGAAGGGCCATTGAGAATGTGCTCCTCTACCCCCATGGCAAACAAACGAAAAGCAACCTGGAAAAGGTTCAAGAGGAAGATACAGCTACAGGAATGAGTAAGCATTGTTTCTCTCCTCTGTGCATATCTGAGCATAAACTTGTTACACACCAGTTTCACTCCATCCTCCTGCTTCTCTCAGCAAATTGTCACTAAAGGTGAGTGCACAGGTCTGGAACAACTAGACATGCTAAGGTTTTTTTTTTGCAAAGTCATTCAGCATGTATAACACAATTAAAAGCTGTACTTCCTCCGAACACAGTCCTATGTATGTATGAGACTGTTAGGGTTTTTTTTCCAAATTAAGTCATTAATTTCAGTGGTTTTTAGTGACTGATCTGATCCGATCTGGTTCCTCCACAGGATGGCGTTTTCCTCATCTGAGGGACAAGGAACAGGGCAGAGCTGACAGAGTCTCATTACATGGGCCTTTCAGCAAGAGGGCCACCAGGAGCTTTTCAAGTCCACAAATAAGCACAAAAATGACTGAGGAAGATTATAGCATTGGCAGGGGATTCAAGAGGAGCTGAACACTTCAACACTTGTTTGAAGCTTACATAGCAGCTGTTGACAGATTTCTCTGTCCCAAGCCCAGCTGCAAGCTGCTATATGATGAGAGAATCACCGGTCTTGCAGTCCTTTTTCCTGCTAACCAGGCTTACCTTCAGCACTTTAAGCTTTCTTCCTTCAATTGAACTTTCTCTTCTGCTGGACTTGCTGGAGCTCTTCTGGGAAAATGGAAGGTGGTTGCAATTTAAGTGTAGGAGCATGAACCAGAGCACAAAGCATAGCTCGAAACAAGTGAGTAGTAGGGGTCTGTGGTGTCTCTCAAGCACATAAGCCATCTGCAGTTACCTGGCCCACAAAACACCCAAGTGAGCAATGCCTCAGCCCTTCACCTTTCCACAGATGTGAATTGCTCTCTTCCCTGGAGCTGGGCAGTGGACGAAGTCACTAAACAGTTCTTACTTCCATCCTATCTCTTTGCTTCCTGCAAATGAAACACAGACTATAAAGTCATGGGCATGGATCCATTTTACAGGAGACAAACAAACTTACAGGAGTTAAAGTGGCAAGCTTTTATGGCATCATATTCCTTTGTAAAGCACTGTTATTTTTTCAAAGAATAAGGTGCAAAAAATGGGATTAGAAAATAATAATGTCTATTAGGAAGGATTARACTACAGCTTCAACTTGAGAAATGGTTTTTCAGACAGGATCATTTTTAATAAAATGTTCATTCTTCCTCCATCTGATTTCATTTCCTAGGCCCCTGTCTTTCCTTTCATAGGCAAACTTCTTGTTTCTGTGGGATTTTTGATTGCATAAGGACTGCACATTTTCACAAGATTTGAGTTACTTTTAATTTTTCATAATCTTTGAGATTAATTATTTATATGCACTTTTTAGAAACTTTCAAGTTTGGTGTTAGTAATTTTATGCATCTTTTTTTCGCAAATCCTTTTCATAATGCATTATTATGCAGCTCAGTTCAATCAATAATGAAGCTTCATTTTTTCATTCCAATTAGTTATCACATTTTTAATAGCCTACAAAATAAAAATGACAAAGTGATTTATTTTTTCTGAGACAGTGACCAAAAGTTCGGTACATATACTCTAAACCACTCTTTTCCTCTAAAGTGTAAATCAGTCTGTGGCACTTTAGTATGTTATATGGACAAGACTGGATTGTGATGGATAACATGCAAAGAATTTTGAATTCCTGCAGTGTCATATGTTTTGGTAGCAAAATAAAATTATGATTATATCATTATACCATACCATTCATGCTACCTGAAAGCACCCATTTACCTCTTCCCACAGCAGGCTCTGTACTAAGGGAAAATATTCTTTTATTCTGTTCCTTAATGGAAAATCAGGATAGAGTTCAGTGGTCTAAAAAATCTGTTGCCACTAGGACTGTCTCAGAAAAATAATGTTATTATGAGGATCTAGTCAACCAGGAGGTTGATTAGTTTAAGCATTCAGTTGTCAAAGTTCTGAGCTCCTGTTTCTTTGTGAAAGAAATGAGCCATACAGAGAATCAATTTTATTCTGAATCTGCACATTTTGGATTATTTATAGATACTGTCTCATCATCGAGGGTTTGTTTGGTTTTTTTAAAATTTTGTTCAAGACCACTAACTAATTTGAAAGTGTGTGAGAGAAGAAATTGCCTAAAAATACCAATTTATGCCAGTCAGTCTGTGATGATACCTGTTAACCTTTGCTGCTAAAAGAGAACTAGTTCTTGACAATATTACACAAAAATAGACAAAAATTACATGAGATTCTTACATAGTCTCTAGAAACTTCTAAATTCTTCTAGGATTTTTTTGATTATTTATATTTGTAGGTACCTGAATTACCATGGATCCATGCTGGGGTTTTTTTACTGTTTATACGTTAACAGGCTTTAAGTGTTTTCTCAGAAAAGCTCCTCTTCATTGACAGAATTTTTATTCCTTTAATGTTTGTTAGGGGAAAGTCCAGCCCAAAACAAGGATTTATCTTTATACCAAAGTAATGAAATTCAAGGAAAAAAAATCACATAAAAGTAAAATGGGTAAACATCATCAGGATGTCTGAATTATATGAAAAGTACAATTCCACACAATCCTGCTACCCATATCACTTTTTTGATGGTAGCAGATCAAATTTAAGAGGTTCCTTCTTCTCAAGACACTGTTATGCACAATGGAGCCCTTCTTTTCTAGGGATAGCTGACCCCTGCCTGCCCATGGAAAGTGGTGAATGAATTCCTYGGTCTGCTTTGCTTGTGTGCTCAGCTTTTGCTTTACCTATTAAACTGTTTTCATCTCAACTCACGAGTCTTCTCACTTCTACTCTTCCAGTTCTCTCCCCCATCCAGCTGGTGGGGAGAGAGCAGGTGGCAGTGTGGGGCTTAGCTGCTGGCCAGGGTTAAACCACGGCAGATGTCTTGGCATATCTGGAGTACTCCTGGGATGCCAACAAGGAAAGGTTTCCAACAGGCAGTTTGCCCAGAGTGGACAGTTCTAACCTAAGGGATGTAAATGGCAACACTTTACAGGACTTCTATGAGCACATTGATCTTGTAGCCCTCAAGGAAGGCAGAATAATTGTACTTTTACAGATCCATAAAAGCAAAATGATGTGCTACGTGTCCCAGTTTGTTGTTACATTTATCAAGGGGGCAGGAAGGAGGAAGGAAAGAAACTGCAAGGATCGCATTGCAGAAAGCAATCCCAACGAGAGGTGGTGCTGCACGTCCATTTTAGAGTGAAGTTCTATCTTCTGCTCAGTGCTAATTAGGAGAGCGGGTGGGAGGCAAGTGCTATGCCCCTACAACATGGTTGCTACAATCAAATCACTGACTTCTTTACAAGACCAGTACAATATTTTTTTCCTATTGCAGCCAACAGAATTTATACCCACTCTCACTGAGAGATCTGTGCAGCATGAAGAGTGCATCAGCTGATTTTCACCTGTACTCCACATCAGTTGTGGTTATAAATTCAAAGTGACCTCTGAACCCTTCTTTTCAATTGAAGTGTTCTACAGCTTCAGCAGCAGATGTTTTTGCTGTCAGTGATGCAAATTTGAACCTCTGTTAATGAAATGATACTCCATAAACATCTTGGATTAGTTAATCATTATAGGTAGTTCTTCAACTACAAAACTCGAAGATAGAAGGCTGGATTTTAGGCATTTAATTCTCTTTATTACAAAAGAAAAATGGAAGTTATACTTAAAAGATAGTGGATCCCATAGGGAATGGTATGCTGCTCCCCCATACTAACAAACAGGGAAAGCCTTGCCGGAGATGTGAAGGTTGGGGGCAGCCTTGGCTGCAGTGACCACGAGATTGTGGAGTTCAGTATCAGGTGAGGAAAAAGCAGGACAGCAAGTAGGACTGCAACCATGGACTTCAGGAGAGTTAAGTTGCTGCTCAACGTGGATCTGGAGATGAAGCTCAAGGTGGGCTCCTTCAAGGAGTGGATCATGAGTGAGGCTGAAGACCTTGTAGCAAACTTTTTCCCAAAAAAGCTGTTAGAACTCAATGGATTCCTTAAGGAGCCTATCCTGAATATTCATTATCTCACTCATTTCCATTTGAACATGAACCTCCCAATGACTGACCCAATACTTCTCACAAACAGCCATGATGGACTAGATGGGGCAATTATGAAAAGGTGAAAGCTGGAAGACTGTGAAGAGACCTTTTAGGGTACCACAGCGTTTGTGATGCCCAGTGGGATGCTGAAGAGCAGCCAGCAGCTGGTGGACATCATTGACAAAGCGAAATCAGAAATAAGTCCGGAGGGAATCGGTTGATGTAGTTCCAAGTCTCTGTTCATGATATCTGAAAAGTCATGGCAGTCAGGTGAAGTTACAGGTGACTGGAAAACTGGAAACGTTGTCCCCATCTTTAAAAAGGGTAGAAAGGAAGATCCAGGGAACTACCGACCTGTCAGCCTCCCCTCTGTGCTTGAGAAGATCATGGAACAGATCCTCCTAGAAGCCATGCTGAGGTATATGGAGAACAGGGAGGTGATTGGGGACAGCCAGCACAGTGTCACCAACGGTAAGCCCTGCCTGACCTACCCAGTGGCTTTCTATGATGGAGTGACTACATCAGTGGACAACAGAAGGGCTACAGATGTCATTCAACTGAACTTCTGTACAGCCTTTGGCATAGACTCCCACAACATCCTTCTCTCTAAATTGGAAAGAAATGGATTTGATGAGTGGACAGATTGAGCAGYCCTGCAGAGAAGGACTTGGGAGTGCTGGTGAGTGAGAGACTGGACGTGACCCAGCCATGTGAACTTACAGCCCAGAAAGCCAAACGTGTCCTGGGCTGCATCGAAAGCCCCATGGACAGCAGGTCAAGAGAGTGGATTCTGCCCCTCTGCTCTGGCGAGACCTCACCTGCAGTGCTGCATCCAGCTCTGGGATCCCAGCACAGGGAGGACCTCGACCTGTTGGAGCAAGTCCAGAGGAGGCCACCAAGATGATGAGAGGGCTGGAGCACCTCTCCTGTGAGGAAAGGCTGGGAGAATTGGGATTGTTCATCCTGGAAAAGAGAAGGCTTAGGGGTGATCTTATTGTGGCCTTCCAGTACCTGAAGGGAGCCTACAAGAAAAATGGAGAGACCTTATGTTCAAGAGCATGTAGTGGCAAGACAAGGGGCAATGGGTTCAAACTGAAAGAAAGCAGGTTTAGATTGGATATTAGGAAGAAATTCTTTACTGTGAGGGTGGTGAGGCACTGGAGCAGGTTGCCTAGCAAGTTGTAACTGGCCCATTCCTGGAAGTTCAAGGCCAGGTTGGACAGTGCTTTGAACAACCTGATCCAGTGCAAGGTGTCCCTTGCCCACAGCAGGGGGGGTGGAACTGGATGATTTTTAAGGTCCCTTCCAACCCAAACCATTCCATGATTCTCTAATTTTATTTGTGTGGCAAAGCCCTGGCTACTGGATTTTAGTAACAAAGGTCCACGTAAGAAGCTGTCTGTGACTGCCATGAATAAAAGCTGGAAATAAGATGTAAGTTTAACAATGTCTCAAATATTGAAGGAAATAAGAAAAATCTAATTATTGCTATTATTGCTTAAATCTTATGATAGTTAAACCAGCCTCATGGTTTGGGAGAAGCAGGAAAATAAGTACAGCAGATTAATACATTTTTTAGTGCTTGTATCACTGACACTGTGTGCCATAACAGCCAAGCTAGCAGGTAGGAGGATGGCCAGTTTACAATATTATCAGAACATCTTGCTCCAGCACAAGTGCTTTGCATCAGTGGAAGAGAATATTCTTTATGCAGGATGTTGCAATTACTGGTCCCATCCCAAATATGGGGAGCACAAGAACTGATGCCCCTAAGAACATAGTAGGGCAAGAGCAGAGCCCTGAGTCCCTGCTCGTGGAGAATACATTTATTTATGACAGGAGTACTTCACACAAACTGTATTTTTTAGCCAGCCACCAAGTTTAACAGGAAAAGTAAATTTGCAACAAAATGTTCTGATATAAAGTTTATTTCCTGCAAATACACTTATTAATCTAAACCAGAGGATGTATAAAGTACGTTTCTGCAATCTGTCTGYGTAAAATACATCATAAAGTAACGCAGGAACTAGGCATCAGTGTCTCAGCATATCCCTGGAGATCCTGAAATTAATAGCTATATTTATAAATGAATTATATTCTGAATCTTAGCAATGGCAAGGGACATTGTGTATGAACTGAGCCACGTTGTTATTCTAGTAAGATCTGTCTCACTAAAGGAGGAACAGAACTGGGTCAGGCCTAGCAAAGGCAAAATCTATGCCTGGGACAGGGCTACTGTTATCCCTTAAACATTCTTGAAATTTCAATTTTCTTCCTTGGGGGCAAAACACTGGGGATTTATTCTGTGAAATGCAAATATTCAAAGCCCAGCGACTCTTTCTTGCTTTTCATCTCCCAGTTCTAAATGCACCTCACAGCTTGCAGGCACAGTGTCCTGTCTCCCATCTGTCCCCTTCCCTTATTCCCAGCAAACAGCAGTCCCTGAAGGGTGGCAGAAATACTGTGGAGAATGGTCTTACAGCCTCCCTGGCGCCTGAGGCCTGCTGATGGAGCCAAAACCAGGCTTTTGCAGGATTAATAGAAGTGGGTGATAAAAGAATGACGTTCCCTTCATCCTTTATGTTCCTCTCATCCCACTTCATCTTGGTTGGATTCTCTCCAGAGACAGAAGTTATCAGAATAATCTGAAGTGCTCTCACACTTAATGTAACACGGAAGGGTTAGTCAGTGTATTACAAATGAGGAATTGTGTACCATTTATCATCAATATGCTCAATTCACTTCTGCAGGTGTAACGATGAATCTATAACAATTTATTTTATAAACATATAAATCTACAATGCAGGATTTGTTAGCACATCCCATACTACGTTGAATTAGTTTGAAATTTAAGGAGACTTCACACACTAGGGGACAATCTGTGTAATGGGTGGCCTTTTAGAGTTGCTCATCATTTCGAATTCCAAGTCACAGTAGAGCAGCCTGGGTGACATCAGTTACTGCCCTCAATTCTTTTCTTACCAGACTCATCACCACGGGGAATCTACAGCCACATCACCTAAACAGCGTGAGTGTTCAGCTAAGATTTTTATTTCTTTTAGCAGTTTCCTGATCTGTTGGGTGTTATTCCTCAGCAAGGCACGGATGGGAATGTAAGTAGGTCACCTTTCCAGACAGCCATCACAGCTGGAGACATAGCTGGGAGGAAATGCTGTGCCTGAAATAACAGTCAGGGAGCAGCACAGTGAAATTATTCCTAGTCCTGAAGTTCTCCACCAACCTTTACCTCACCTCCTGTCCCCTGCCTTGTCCCAGCCAGAACTTCACCCAGCTACAGTTTAGTTAATGATCTCAGATTTATTTCTCAGAATTAAAGACAGGACCTTTTCAAGCTCTGCTGATCAGAATTATCTGTCGAGCATTTCAAATACACAGAGTTGTGGGAAAATACTCTTTGGGTTGGACAGGTAATCACATTAGTATTCCTAATTAATGCTATGGGAGAATAAAAGCAACCTCATATGAGGAAACCACAAACCCCAACCATTTCCAACTGCTTTGACTAGCTAGTTTAAAGCTCCACAACGCAAATGCAAGAGGCTAAAGGTGAGAGGTGGCTGGAGTCCTTCATTTTCTCAGTCTTCTTTGAGTAGTAAAATGAAGGTTGAAGTCAAGGATAAATGTCAAACAACAGTAATGGGTTTTTTCAATTTCAACTTGCTTCAAATACAGGATACTGCCACTTATGCCACGGGGGTTGGAACAAGATGATCTTTAATGTSCAATCCAACCCAAACCATTCTGTGATTCTATGATTTTTCTGACTTGTAAATAAAGTTGCTTCTTGTCATTACCCAGAGTTCCTGGAAAAAAACCTGCTCCTTCACTTATTTTTATTCCTCCTTTCTCTTCACGAAGTTTTGCTCTATGCGAGGGAGCAAAATGATAGTGTGTTGCCAGCTGAGTGGAAAGGTGTAATTTTATGGGCCACTTCTTTGTGGAATGAGACTGATGAGGTAGGAAATACCAAGTCTCTTACAGCACATGGCGTCTACAGCACCATAGCTGGGAGGGAAGACGGGTTTATGCAAGCCTGTTCCTCTGAAAAGGTCAAAGAAGGAGATAAAGTCTTCCCTCCAAAAGGGCTTTAATTATGTGAGAGAAATGCTTTCTACCTATCCTTTGAAAGAGTGTACAAGAGCACAGGGAATATTGAAGTACCTTCTGAGCCAATAATAAGTAGAGGCAACATGAAAGTGACCGAGTAATTGCATCAGAAGTTTGTAATTAATGACGAACATCTGTCTAAAAGTAGTAGGAGAAGATGTAGGACGGGTTAATCTTTTGCATTTTATACAATATGAGAAAACAAAAATGTACATAGTTTGGTTTTAATCTTACCATTAAACATTTCCTTGTTAATACAATAAAAATGCATTTTGCTCAGTCAGCTTTCACAGAAGAATCAAGTGCACAAGCACCAGTTGTAAACCAAGGCCTGTTCTCTGTAGCTTTTGTAAATACAAAGACAGCAACTCTGAAGCTGTAGAAGGATGATGCCTGAGACCACAGCCCGCTTGTGAGGGACCGGAACTTGTTTAGATTCCCTGACAGAAGCCAGATCAGACATTCCAAGCAATGAATTCTTTGGACACTCTCCAAAATGAGCTCCTGCATTTGGAGATAATAGAATTGCCAGTGTAAATCATGCTGAAGATGGATTAAACTGCAAATGCTGTTAATAAATCTGGTGGGTGACACACATCAACTATGAGCAGTGACAAGAAAACACTTTATCCTATGCYTGTAGAGGCTAAACCTGGATAGATTTAGTTGCAAGTTTATCTGTGGTTGCAAGACATCTGAAGATGGTCAGGAAATGATCGAAGTGGGTGAGAATTACACCATGGCACAGTATTTTTGGTTGTAGGTGTGGGTTACTCTCCAGTACACACATCGACAGTTGTGGTTTGTTTTAAATAACTGATTTTTAAAAATTATTTATATTTATATTACAAGCAAAGCAAATTTTAGATWAGGCCTAAGTCAGAAACACTTCCTAGGAGCAATGTTCTCCATTTACACTACAATATAGATAACAAGATCCATTAACCATAACGTGAAAGACCAGATGACTGCAAGACAGAACTTCCATTCTGTCAAGCCTTATTCCTTGTGAAATCAGCTTTTCTGTTTCTAAAAAACATATGGAGATAGTACTGTCACCCATGATTAGCCATGCTGATACAACATATGATGGAATTATTTTCCAACTGCAGAGTGAATGTCATCACAGCTTCCAGAGAAGCTATCCTGACACACAGAAAAGGGAAGGAGGGAAGAAATGAAAGAGGGAAAGAGGCAAATCTGACAGATCTATTTACAGAACTGTTTTGAAGTTCCAAAGATTTGATTAATGTTTGTAAAAGGCAAACAAATGAAAAATCAGATGCATCTCACTAAGGCTTTATTGTGCACAATCACCAAGGGAATGATTGTGTGATAAATTAGAGTCCACTCCTGTGTCTTGGACACTGAAGCATTTTAAACAGGCCTTTCTGTAATGTTATGAAAAATTTTAATAAGGTCCTGAAGAAGAACCTTTAGCTCCAGATGACCTACTCTTGTCTTCACAAATTTTTGCCATGTAATATTCCTGGTGTTAAAGTATATTTTGTCTTGGAACCATACATTTCAGCAATGCATACAAAACACTGCACACCAGAGTAAAAATACAGCACACAGTAAAAGTTACACACCATTCTTGTCATTCTATGCACTTATCTGAACAACAAAACCATGTTAATGGGAGGAAAGAGATGACTGCTATAGAGTAACCAGTTATACTTCCATAAATTAAAAGTAAGAAATCTACAGGCTATTGCTATAGTTACAACAGGATATACTACTTCTAGGAGTCCTTTAAGATAAAAGTAGATATTTAATTTACTTCATTTATTTACTTTATTTATTTTACTTAGTTTCATTCTTGTGAAGATTCAAAATAGTACATATGGATTAAAGTCTATACTTTAAAAATAAATTAATGTGACAAATAAGGAATGGTGTTTCCAATGGCCACATCTATTTGCTTTCCTTTCCATATACTCCAACAATACTCTGTAAAGGACGGGAAGATATTCACCCTTTTCTGGTCTTCATACAAAAATACAATGACAACTTCTAAACAAAAAATTTAGATACTTTAAGAGCACAATGTAACTGCCTTTACTCACTGACCCTCACAGTTTAAATGACTATTACCATGTGCAAGGCACCCTACAAATGACTGAGAGGTGAGTAGTTGGGAACAGATTCTTGCAGAGTCTATAACTGTAAAATTTGTCCAGCTTCTTTGGATAAAAGGCATTATCACAGAATCATGGAATGGCTTGGGTTGGAAGGGGTCCTTGAAGGTCGTCTCGTTCCAATCCCTCTGCCGTGGGCAGGGACACCTTCCACTAGATCAGGTGGCTCAAAGCACCATCCAGCCTGGCCTTGAACACTTCCAGGGATGGGGCATCCACAGCTTCTCTGGACAACCTGTTCCAGTGCCTCACCACCCTCACAGTAAAGATTTTTTTCTTCATATCTAATCTAAACCTTCTCTTTCTCAGTTTGAACCCATTACCACTTGTCCTGTCACTACATGCTTTTGTAAATAGCCTTGCCCCATCCTTCCTTTCAGTTTCCTTCAGGTACAGGTATATTCAATTTATATATTCAGGTATATTAAGTATATTACTCACAATTTAGGCATGAGTACTACCAATAATGTGTAGCATTTTTCATGTTTTCTGTGGTTCATGAATGAAACAAAGAAGGAAAATGTTCACAAAATTCGCAAAGAAAATGAACAATTTCCTCTTGGAAAATTCAGAAATTAGAATTCATCAAAATTCAGAAACAGAAATTAGAAAACCTAAGGCTTGTGCTGGGTCCTGCTCACATTTGCGCTGCAGAGACTTGGGAATGTAATCATTGTTCTGCTAAAGTCAAAGGAATATCTGTCAGTAGGGTTGTGGTTTATTCATATTTACAATCTTAGATTAAGGACAGAGCATCTCCAACAGTATGATATAAAGGACTAAATAAAATTAACTGCTATTACTGCTGCAAGAGTAGGGAACTAGGATTGAGGATCAGGCACAGCAATTTCTTTCATCAATGACACTTTTCTGGGAGAAACGAGTCACATAATTATTTTGACTCAACTAGAATTTTTGGTTTGCTGCTTTTATTTTCTTTGATGCTATGAGGATTTGAATTTAGAAGATTAAGAATACATACAAGCTCTCTTGCTYCAGAAACTTTGAAAAGAAAACCAGTTCAAGATTGCGAAATAAAGTTTTTATTCTTCAGAAACAATAACTTGTTGCTATTCCTGAAAAGAAACTCATATCTTCCGCAGGCTATTTCAAAAGCGAAGCAAATATCTCTTTCATGCTTTCTTTAGAAGGCAAATCATAAAGCCAGCAGAAAATAGAAGCAATTGGAATACATAAGCAATTTAGAAACACTTGTTTAATCTCAGTAATTACCTATTCACAGAGGCAGGATTGGTTAGAAAGGGCTATAGATATTTTTCTATTTAAAACTTTAAAGAGTTTCCTGAAATGTGTTAAACATAGGATAAATGTCATATCTCTTCTTCTGTCAAAATCATACCAAGATAAAGAACAGAATATGGTCAAACAACAGATATTTTTTGCTGCAGTCACAGCAGATGAACAACCTTGGGCTAAATTGTGTCTGTTCACATGTACACAAATCTTGCTTACTTCAATGAACTTCCTTCTGTAAGGAAAAGTGATGTCAGAAATCAACCCCATCAGTGATTTTCTGAACAGTGTTTCTTGAAGTGGTTTTAGAATTCAGCAACATCGAGAAGCTGTATTTTAAAACTGTGTCCTCTTTACATTTTCTGTATGGTTTGGGTTTTTTAGTCAGATTCTATAGTATTTAAATACATGCTCCATCCTTCACTCTTTCATTGGGCATCCCATTTAGCTTGAGAAAGTCAGATGAATTTGTTGCCAGGGAGCAGGAATAAGCTTCAGGGTGAAGAAGTACATGGCAGAACATGGCACTCGGCTGGGCAAGTTCTAGATCAATTTGGGAAAAATTAATAAATTCCAGAAACTTGGAGAAAAAGAATTTGGATAATAGACAACATCAGGCTACTTTACAGACAGCAGTAACCTGGCTGTGGAAATGCTGGCCGTCCTGACTGCCAACTTTTGGATCAGTTTTGGCCCTAAGGAATTTTGTCTTCAGGGTGACACCTGATGTGAACCCTTAATGAAGGACATATGGCTTACAGAATCAGGCTGTACGCACGCAGGACCAGCTGGCACACCTGAGAACAAAGCTGAAACCAGTTCCAGATTTTGACAGTCACAGATGTCCTGTCAGGGCATGACCCTCTCCCGGGCTGCTGCATCCAACACTAAGTAAATAAAGCAACACCCTTACCACAGTTTTCTATTTATGAACTTGGCATATTGATGTAACTAACGACATGAAAAAGAAAAGGGGAGAGGAGAGGAGAGGAGAGGAGAGGAGAGGAGAGGAGAGGAGAGGAGAGGAGAGGAG